>PVJS01007392.1:0-56286 GCA_004027185.1 Glis glis
CTCTCTCTCTCTCTCTCTCTCTCTCTGTCTCTCTCTCTCTCCCCTTAGTGAGGCCCTCCACAACTTCGTGAGACTCGGTTTCAAAATAAAGTATAAAAAATAGGGCCGGGGGTGTAGCGCGGAGGTAGAACGCCCCTGTGTTCAATCCCCGGTACCGCAAAAAAAAAAAAATGGTATCAGCCATAAGTCATGGTATCTTTGATATGATGTGATTAAAAGGTTCATGTTGTTCATTTCTTTCCCCAATCTATAATCTCTGTCTAAGCATTAGAAAAACATCAGACAAATCACATTTGATGAAGAGTTCTCAAAATGCCTGGCCAGTACTCCTCAAAGTCTGAGAAACTGTTACAACCAAGAGGAGCCCAAAGGAGACATGACAACTAAATGTAATGTGATATCCAGAAATGATCCTGGAGGTGAAAAGAAAACCTAATAAGGGTCAGGCTTTACTTAAGAACAACTCAGCAACATTGGTTCATTACTTGTAACAAATGTACCATATTTATGTAAGTCATGAATAATAGGACAGACCAGGTGCAGTGTATATGGAAACTGTACCATATTTACTATGTTTTCTATAAATTGAAAAGTGTTCTAAAAGAAATGATTTATGTTTTCAAAAGCAAACATTGAAAAATTAATAAAAAACAACAACAAACACCCCCCCAACAACAGAGAACAGAACAGTTTCAAAAGAAGCACTTTTTAAATGCTGTATGTAATAATATTCTGATCATCACACCATGACTACCACAGATGAGATTTTGATATGACTGATAAGGCAAGTGTCCATAATCTTCTTTGTCCTTCATGCACACATCATTTCAAGTCTTGTTAACATAAAAACAGGGCATGCTTTCTACACAGAAAAATATTGACTATCTTAGTTACAAATTATACAAGTGACTGGCTTTCTTCTAACATCTCCCAGTAACTCCCAATATTTTGCCCTTCTAAGCTCAAGACAAAGAGTCTTCAAAACTACAAATCATAAAATAAAAAGACTTCAGCAGGATAGCAGTGACAACATAGAATGGTTTTGTAATATTAGAAAGTTATAAAGTGGAAAAACATTTAATTTCTCAATAACTTTATTTTAGTATTTCTAAAACACACATATATATGAATTTAATGAATATTAAGTTATAATCTACTTTGTGTCAGGTTCTCTTTTCTGGGTAACATGACAGACGAGGATTTGTTTACAGTCAGCTTATATTCCGTGGGGACAGATCATGATGGTTAATGAAATATAGATCTCCCAGATGGTAAGTGTAGTAAAAAATTACCATAGGTAACAAGATAGAGTTACTTTGTGGTAAGCATAGGATATACTCATGGCATGGAAGTGCCTCTCTAAAGAAGTGATATTTAATCTAAAAGAGAAAAGTAATGAGTGCTACCATCTGAATATCTTGGCAAGACTATTCAAGGCAGAGAAAACTACACATAGAAATGAACAGAGGCAGGAAGGAAAAAAGTTCCATGTAAATGCAGGATAGAGTAATTCTGTCACCTTTGATAGCAACTATGAAACCCATGAGCAGACATTATCAAAACCCAATTTAAGTGTTTCATTGATGTTGGAGTGAAAAACTTAAAAGAAGACAGAAATGTTTTCAACTAGGAAAGAACAGATGATAAATATATTAATAAGTATTACAGTACAGTTTCCTTAAAAGTTACACCAGATGTCTTATATTTTATTTTCTAATATTTAACTCATAGATAAAAATATAAAAGTTGTATATATTCATGAGGTACCAGGTGGTGTTTTGATACATTCATACATTGTACAATATTTAAATAGTGCTACACATATCGCAAACATTTATCATTTCTTTATGGTGCAAACATTCAACATGCTTTCTTCTACTTTTTGGAATATTAAGTACATTATCATTATCTATGATTTTTTCAATATTTTTGTGTAAATAACCATTTCAAATTAAACTGTGGGAAATAATGAAAATTAAAAATATAAAAAGTTCAGCTAATGGATATTTTGCCCATATGAAATTGAGAAAGAAATGAGAAACAGTGTTAAAAAATAAAACTCTGAAAGCTATCATAGCCCTGGGAACTATGAGAGATAACAGGTGGACCCTGAAGGACAGAAATTTCAGGGAAGCAGAAGTTCCCTGGGTGGAATTCTAGCTGTTTGTGTCACGCTTCTCTGTGATCAGAAGAGTGGCCCAAAGGAAACTTCCATGGATAATAGCCATGGACTATGTTTAATTTAATAAAGTCACAGCTGCAGTGCTCTCCAATAGGGAATTCTCTTGAGCCCACATAAAACCACAACATTATCCTGCCTGAAAATTAACTTAAATGATAAAGTCTTGAAAAATAAAAGGTTTCATTAAGTGCTTAGTACAGTGAGTTTGATTAAGGAATAACGTTTAATGACTATATAAATTATGTTATTATTTCTTAACTCAAGGTAAACATATTTTAAATCTTGAAAAGAGTAAAATATTAGCATTATGGAGATAATATTGTTTTGTAGTATTTCAAATATGCCTATTGGAATATATGGTCCAAATTTTGTATACTTCTGTCTCCTGTTAATTTAAGCAAAATTACTATTTCCTTGGCACATGAAACAGTGTCTGGAACAGAGTAGACATAAAATGATGTTTGTTAATTAAAATGGATAAATTACAGATCTCTGAAAGAGATTTATTGAATATGCATAAATGTATTTGTATTTATCCATGCTTATGCAGTACATATCTACTGATAGTTTATATATGATCACTGAGAAATAATTCTATGTAAACATATATTTACACAGTAAAAGTTACATTTTGAAAAATCCCAATGTGATAAAAGTATATTGGAAAGTTTGCAGCATAAATAGCAGAGTGGTTGTTGTGAAAGAGTGAAATGCTTTGTTGTTCTGCTTGTATGTTTTGGATTCGTTTCTTAGGTAGGATTATATTATTTTCCTGATAACTTTGGTAAACTTTGTCAAGAATATTTGCACAGAAGATAGTTTTAAAAACTTAGACTTCCTTATGAAAAGGAAAGTTAGCAGAGGTAGACCATCCATTGCAAGCATTGTGTTCTCTTAAGATCTAGTCAAAAACATTTCTTCCAGAATTACATAAGATTCAAAACAAGTTATTGTTTGCTGTGATCAATGATTTCAACAGACATAAAAGAAGAATAGGGCGTTGTAGCATGGAACCACTAAATGCTACAAGATTGGGGTAAACAAGTGTGGTTAAGAGCTTAGAAGAAGTACTGAAGTTCACTGCAGTTATATGAATGGTAACAACAAGAAGAATTATATATACACGGCAGGTAGGAAAAATACTATGGCAGTATGTACAGGGGATTATGGTTAATTTGGTAATGTGTTAAAATTTATGGAGCATGGGATGACCATGGCTGGATCTATGGGTTTTTTTTTTCTCTATTAATCTGAAATAAGGAAAGCAAGAAGCTGGAACAATTAGAGCTCTGTTTTAGGCATTTTGATGATCTGTAATCTATAGAATATAATTTATAATATATAGATTATATATATCTTGATCAAGTACATATCACTGTTAAGTTTTACAAAATATCAAAATTACTAACAAAATCATTGAAAAATAATTCTAGTTAAGTATAATGTAAATCACGTTTTTCCTTGTCACCTGGATCTCGTGTATCTTGTGCAGCGTCATATACTATTCAGTGCAGCACATGAAGAAGCATAGGACTTAAATGGATAGCATTTGAGAATACATGCTTGTATGGTCTGTCTTTTGTACTCAATTAGGAGAGTAGCTGTTAGGGTTCATATTTGTTTACATATTTTGAGAACGGATCTGTGAGGCTGTTTCCTGAAAAGATCAGCATTTAAATTGGCAAGCTAAGTAGCTGGCTCTCCCCAGTGTAGGACTATTGAGGGGCTGAATAGAACAAAAAGGGGGAGGAAGGTTAAATTCTTCCTGGGATGGACTGATTGATTGAGCTGGACATCATTCTTCTTCTGTTCTTTGTGATACTGCTTCATTTTTTTTAGATAGGTAAAGTCATTGACTTTCATTGCTATAATTATTCTGAGAATAGGTGATATAATTTTCAAACAATATCTACCCAAAGATTTTTCCTTTACTACTGTTAAAAATGTAAGACTCAAAAGATTATAATTTATTAAAATATATTCCTACACATTAACATATAAATGAATGGACTGAATATTTTCTAAAATATCATTATTTTACAAATTTATATTAAAAATTAATTTTTAAAGTATCTAAATGATAATCACTTGGTGAGTTTTATCAATTCTGTTAGCATAAATATGAGGGAATTTCTGATTTAAATTGACCATGCACAAGTAGCCAAGTAAAGGCCCCAAGTTTCCAATTCTGCAAATAATTCAATGGCTTCGACACAGTGCATTAAAATAGGTTGAAATCATAATCTAGACCCTAAATGTTATTATATCAACCAATATTAATTAGTATTTTATATTATACTTATTATAATTACATATATCTTTATTATATAATTATGTGCTATACAGTAATATTATATATTACATTCTGTACTTAAGTATCTATAGGTGTTCCACAGCTGGTATGATAGGACAAAATAATCTGAAATTTCAGTCCTGAAGGTAGACAACTATTAGCAGGTATTATCACAAAGTGACTAATACCTTTTTTTGGCTGTATCAATGTAAGATAATCATATCTTGCCTCTGGCAAATAAATCAGTTACTAGCAAATAATGTTTATGATTTTTTTCTCAGTATTTTAGATAATTTTACCTCTCAAATGAAACTCAAGCTTTCTCTGTAAACTGATATTTTGTTCATTTTTGCTTTCACAAAGAACAGTTTGATTGAAAAATTTCTGATGCTTATAAATTCATCTTGCTCATAATTTCATATTTTTAATGTTTCCATAATGTATGAGGCAAAAGATTAATATTTAGTTCATCATAATCCCTTTAATTCTCAACAAGCATATTAGCAAATCATGAAAAAATGTGTAAAATAATCTTATGGAGTTGAGCATCAAGCACATGTCTGTGATCTCAATACTTGCGAGGCTGAGACAGGAGGATCATAGGTTTGAGGACAGCCTTAGAAATGTAGTGACTCTCAACCACCTATCAAGATTCTGTTTCAAAAATAAAAGTTAATAAAGGGGTGGGGATGTAGCTCAGAAGTACAATGCTCCTGGGTTCGATTTCCAGTACAAAAAAAGGAGAATCTTATGGAAAATGAATTGCAATATGTTAGATTATATTTGAAATGCAGGTATCTCTAGCTCTGAGAGAGTAATGGTATTCTTGTCAATTTGCCTGAAACTGAATCATGAAAATAAACACCAGTGAAAATGAGACATCATTTTTGTCTTAATTTCTTTATGAATAAATCCCATTTGGAATGCTTTTTCCTGTGGAGTACACAAATCATAAGTACATAATGTATATTTTTATAAATATATCCAATTCACTTTCCAGTACTAACACATCCATTTGTAAGTCCTTGAACACTGCAAACATGAATAGCTTTTTTTACAGTATAAATTTTTGCAACTAGTTTTCAATATGTTTTCCTTAGCTATATAATCAAACCTTGATATAGGAAATAAAGCAAGAGCAACAGGAATTATATATGTGTTGCAATGTTCATATAGAAAATGCTATTTGAACAAACATCAAAAATTTAAATTTTTCCAAATTTAATCAACAGTGCCACCAGGTGGTTGCATTAATTCTGAAAAATAGCATTGTTGAAGTGATTTAATCTTTTAAAGAATGTTGGGATTTAGAATTATTTGCATTATACAAGTACAGTCAATCATATTATTTTGTTGCAAAATAGAAACTTTCTTCAGCTAACTTATTTCTTCTTTTTTATAATTTTATTGGTACAATAAAAATATACATCATAGTGAGATTCAAAGTGATACATTCATATACATACACAACATCACTTGGTGTGTTTCCCTCCTAATCCTATCCCATCACCACCTCCTCCTTCCCTATAAATGCTAGTAAGTTTGGTAGTCATACCTTCCTATATGAATATAAAAGTATTTGGGCTGTTTACTTCTTCAAGCCTCCTTATTGCTTTCCCTTCTTCCCTCCCCCAATCTCCTTTCACTAGGCTACTTATCTCTTTCCTTGTCATGAAGTCCCCTTTCTTCCCTATTTTCTCTTTACCTTCAATATATGAGAGGAATCATAGGAACCATATATGACTTGAATGTAGGGTGAGAGATAGGAGTTCTTTTACACATGGATATCCAGTTTTACCAACACAATTTATTGAAAAGGCTATCTTTTCTCTAACATATATTTTTGAAACCTTTGTAAAAAAAACAACAGGCTGTAGGCATGTAGATATGTCTCTGTATCTTATAGTCTATTTGATTGGTCTATGAGTCTGTTTTTGTGCCAATAGCATACTGTTTTGTTACTATAACTCTGTAGTATAATTTTAGATGAGTATTGTAATGCCTCTAGTATGGTTTGTATTGCTTAGAATTGCTTGGCTATTCTGGGTCTTTTGCTATTCCATATAAATTTAAGTATTGATTTTTCTAGATCAGCAAAGAATGACACTGGTATTTTGATAGGTATTGCATTAAATCTGTAAATTGCTTTTTCTAGTATGGTTAGTTTGACAATATTTATTCTGCCTATCTAAAACCATGGGAGGTCTTTTAATCTTCTAACATGTTCTTAAATTTCTTTTTTGAATGTTCTATAATTTTAATTGTAGAGGTCTTTTATTTCTCTGGTAAGATTTATTCCTAAGTATTTTATTTATTTTTGAGGCTATTGTAAATGGTATTTTTAAAATTTTCTCTTTCAATGTATTCATTATTGACATATAGAAAAGCTATTAATTTTTGTATGTTGTTTTGTATATGGCTACTTTGCTGAATTCAGCCATACAACCCTGAACATGCCCAATCTGCTTTGTAATTTCTTTACATGAATTTATTATGAATTGCATGGCTTCATAAATACTTGGTAAACCATGTAAACTTATTTTGTTTCATGCAATACCCTTTCCATAATTAGCACAATTTTTTCCTCTCCCATCTTTCCTAGTTCAAGTAATATATAGAGGCCAACAGTTCCAAAAAAACCAATAAATATTATACAGAACATGTCAGTAATTATGTAATAATTATTGCATCACATTTTTATAATATAAATATTATATAGAACATGTCAGTAATTATGTAATATTATTTCATCACATATTTTTCCAAAAGTTTATCTCAATAAATATTCATGATTTTTAAATTCAGATATTATTAATTTCTCAAAATCAGCAGGTGCTTTATCATATTTCATGTGCTTTTATTGGTGCATTATAGTCTCACATTATAATGAAAATCATGTTGACAATGACATACATGCCCACAGCACTTAGTGGGCCCCCTCTGCCTCCCAATTTCCCTCCTTCCCCATACAGAGTACCGAGATTGACATTGGTATATTCACATATATACACATTGTCGATGGTAGTATTTCCATTAATGAACCTCAGTCTTCTTCCTCCCCTACCCTTAGACTTCCTCCCTGTCTCCATTGAGGTTTCTCCTCTATTATCTCGAGTCCTTCGTGTATCCTAATTACTCTCTAGCTTGCACATATTAGAGAAATCATATGACCCTTCACTTTCTGTGTTTGGCTAATCATATTTTTCCAATACTCAATATTTTATACATTTTGGTGCATTATAATCTCACATCATAATACAGTTCATCGTGATAGTGAAATATATGCACACAGCACTTGGTGGGCTTTCCCCTGGATCCCTTCCCACTCCCCCCTTCCCCATACATGATATTGAGATTGGCATTGGTATTCTTACATAAGTACATAATGTCAAAGAAAGTGATGCCTTCACTGATGCTCCCTCTACCACCCCCACCTTCCCCTACCACCTCCCTCATTCCACTGGAGTTTCTTCACCATTATCTAAAGGCCCTCTGATATACCAATTACTCCATAGCTTCTGCATGTGAGAGAAAACATTTGACCCTTTCTGTGACAGACTAGTCTCACTTAACATAGTGTTGTCCAGGTCCATCCATTTTCCTGAAAATGACATAATTATATTCTTCTTTATTGCTGAGTGGAGTTATGTTATGTGTATATCCCATAACTTTGTAATCCGTTCATCTGTTGATGGACACCTAGGTTGGGTCCATAATTTGGCTATCGTGGTGTTATAACTGGATCATATGGTTGATTCATTCACAATTTTCTGAGAAATCTTCATACTGAGCTTCATGGTAGCTCTACTAATTTGCAATCCCACCAACAGTTAGAAGAGTTCCTCTTTGCCCACATCCTCACCAGCATTTATTGTGTTTGACTTTTTGATGATTGCCATTCTAATTGGGGTTAGATGGAATCTCAGTGTAGTTTTAATTTACATCTCCCTGATTGCTAATGATGTTTTAAAAGCATTTGACAAAATACAACATCCATTCATGTTAAAAACACCGCAGAAAATCAGAACAGATGGAACTTACCTAAACTTCATTAAGGCAGTATACAATAAACCCAAAGCTAACATCATATTGAAGAAGGAAAAACTGCAGGAATTTCCTTGAAAATCAAAAACAAGACAAGGATAACCACAATCACCACTCCTTTTTAATGTAGTACTCCAGACTCTTGCCAGAGCAATAAGGCACAAGGATATCAAAGAAATTCAAATAGGAAAAGAAGAACTGAAATTATCTCTATTTGCAAATGCCATGATCCTATATTTAGAAGACTCAAAAAAATCAACACAAAGACTTCTAGAGTTGATTAATAAATTCAGCAAATATCAGGATACAAAATAAATCTAAAAGAAGTCAGTAGCTTTTCTATGTATCATACTGGAATCCACTGAAAAAGATATCCAGAAAACAATTTCATTCAAAATAACCTCACAAACAATGAAATACCTTGGAATAAATTAACCAAGGAGGTAAAAGATCTTTACAAGGAAAATTATAAAACTCTAAAGAAAGAAATTGAAGAAAATATTAGAAGATATAAAGATCTCCCATGCTATTGGATAGACAGAATAAATATTATTAAAATGGCCATTCTACCTAAAGTGATCTAGAGAGTCAATACAATCCCTATCAATCAAAATACCAATGAAATTCTTCTCAGAGCTAGAAAATCAGTCCTAAATTTTATATGGAGAAACGCAAAACCCAGATCAGTCAAAGAAATTCTCAGCAATAAGAACCATGCAGGAGGCATCACAATTCCTGACTTCAAATTATACTACAGAGCTATAGTAATAAAAAGAACATGCTATTGACACAAAAACAGACACACAGACCAATGGAAGATAGTAGAAGATACAGAAACAAATCCACACAATTATAGCAAATTAATTTTTGAAAAAGCTGCCAAACACATATGTTGGAGAAAAGAGTCTTTTAAACAAATGGTGTTGGGAAAACTGGTTATCTGTTTGTGGAAAAATGGAATTAAATTCCTACCTCTCACCATGTGTAAGAGTCAACTGGAGATGGATCAAAGAAATTGAAATTTGACCAGAGACTTTGAAATTACTAGAGGAGGCATAGGTTCAACACTCCAAAATATTGGGACAGGTAGAAACTTCCTCAATAAGACTCCAAAAGCTCAGGAAATTAAAATGAGAATTATTAAATTAGATGGCATTAAACTAAAACGTTTCTGCACATCAAATAAAACCATCAAGAGTCTACAGAGAGCCTACAGAATGGGAGAAGATCTTTATCTGCTATTCCTCTGGTAAAGGACTAATATCTAGAATATACAAAGTACTTAAAATACTTAACACTAAAAAACAACCCAAGCAAGAAATGGGCAATTGAACTAAATAGACATTTCACAAAAGAAAAAATAGAAATGACCAATAAATACATGAAAAAATGTTTAATACTTAAGTGTGTGTGTTAGAGAGAGAGAGACTGGGAATTGAACCCAGGGGCCTTCTACATTTGAGCTACACCCCTAGCTCAATTTCATTCTTTATTTGTAATCATAGACTCATAAAATTGCTGAGGCCCTTGCTAAGTTGCTAAAACTGGTCTCAAATCTGTGATTCCCATGTCTCAGCCTCCCAAGTATTGGGATTATAAGCATGTGCTTCCATACCTGGAAATACTTAAAATTCTTTATAAGCCATGCTTATGGCAGTGTTTAGATGTATTTATTTTCCTTCATTAAATGCAGTCCATCTTATGTTTCCTACTGTGCTTCCTGCAATGTTACAGACTTTGGCCATTAGCAGCATTGCTTATGACTGTCCACCATCTCACCCACTGGAAGAGTGGCCCAGATAACTGCAAAGTTTAGTACAAGTAAGGAACTGGGCTTGCATATTTCTGGGTGTTTTGTCTTGGCTGAAGAGAGTTTGTTTCTTGATTTTCTTTCAGCTGCAAGTGAAGTTGAATATTTCCTTTTATAATCTTCCAAAACTGCTGATAACTATATCATCAAGATTGCCTAATTCTAACGGAATTAGGAAACACTGCAATGCATAAATACAAGCTACATACATTCTATGGCATCGATATTTCAGTAATAATGATCCTATTTTGGTGTCTCTCTCTTATGCTTCCATTTATCTCCTAACTGAATCATGGTTTGAGTGAGGAAGAAAATATAGAGAAACAGTACCTGCATTTAATGAATGTAAATGAGTAAATTTAAATATTTCTTTAAGACTATCCCAATCTACAACTGGACTATCCTTGTCCCAAAAGCCAAAATAAGTATTTATTTTAAGCAACTAAGTTCTGGGGTAATTTATTACTCATAAGTAAATAAATTATATACCCATATATGATGACTAACCATGAAATTCTACCATGTCTACACACTTGCCAGATGGACTGGATGTTTCTGGCTTCGTCCTCTTGAGCTATCACAAGTCAGAATCTCAGGAGTAATTATGATGATGCACCCAACATTAATCAATGAGAGGAAGGAGAAAAGGAGGATAATTAAGAAACTATTTCACAACTTTTTTCATTGTCCCTCTCACATCCAAAGGGAAGATCCCAAGAGGTTATAGTTTAGCACAGATTGTATCAAGAAGTCTCCAAGATAGAGCAGTCAATTTTGTTTTGACAACTGTGTCCAGCTTGGATATGCATCTTCTCATATTTTCTCTTTACTTTGATGCCTCTTCTTTTTCTTCACTCCAGCTTCATTGGCATTACAATCCCCCCGAAAAAAAATTAATGTAGATTTTGCCTCAGCTAGTCTTTTTTATACATTCCTTATCTATGCTTCTGAAAGTAACAGCTCATGTGGAAATTCATCAAAAAATAATTTTAATTATCATTCAGCTTGTTGCAAAATGATATCTGACTCAAATATGTCTGATTTAATTTATTTTAGCCATAACAGATCTATAAACAGTATGACAAGTTAGATTCCCCACTCCCAAATATTTGGGTGCACAGTTCTGGAAATGTAAAGTTTTATGACAGTGGTGTGATAATATGATTTTTGTCATAGTTGTTTTGAAATAGAATCAATATAGCATGAGTATTGAGGTTAGATGTTTAAAAATATCATATACCAGATAATATGCCAGGTTCTGGATTTAATTTAAGGTTGAATATGAGTAGAAGTTGGCAGCATTTCTGATATATAACATGTTTTTATGAAAAGAATGCACATCATTTCTTTCATTTCTATGCACTATAATTGGCTGCATCTACCCAAGGAACAGGGTTGCTAAGTAATGTGAAAATTTATATTAACAAAACTTTTAATAACAAAATCAACCATATGCTAAGTTTCAAATGAAAGATATTTAATTTCTCTTTAGCAGTACTTGAATAGTACTGAGTTATGAAATGTATTGGCTATCTACAAATTAGAGAACAGTCAAAGAACAAGAGGAAGGATGACCTGAAATATAAAACTGTGCCAGATGCAGAATAGAGCATATTAAATATCTATGGTCTTGATCTTAAGATGTCTTGGAGATTTTGCAAGTAATAAATTAAACCTAACAGGAAAAATTTGTAAGAAAACAATTTGCAAGAAAAATTAATTTAAGTAAATTAACATTTTGAATGTGCTAGTGATTTCTAGCAGGCAGGGTTAAAGAGATCATTATACTAAACTGAATCTTGGTTCCAACAACATAAGGTAGCATTGTATCCACTATTTATAAAAAACCATTACCTTAGAAGCATACTTTCAAGGTGATCTTGAAAGTTTCTAAGCAAATTTTGTTGATGAATATAAAATAATCCTAAAGCAATGTTAATCAAAAGTAAATATTCCGAACTGCAACTTACCATGGGTGCCCATTTCTAAAATACTGCTTTTAAAAATCCTTCTCAATATAGCTATACAACTTATATTAAATATTTTTGAAAATCCAAATATGCATGTTTATTAATTTCAAACACATATTTTTAAAAGGTTCTTCTTAAGTAGAACCACCTACTTTTTTATAAAACATGATTTTAGCATTGGTTATTTAAATTATGTAATTCATTGATTTAAGTTCTTATCAAGAATGTGATCTACTGATTGAAATAATTACCAATGAATTAAATTTTGAAACTGTGGTCATTATTTTCAAACTAGATTTGTATGACATCAGTGTTCTATTAAAAATGAATTCATGGAGACTTTTTCATGTTATGTGGGTCACTGGCAAAAATAATAACCCTGCTGGCTTCATAAAATTAAAGGGTTCCAAATCATTAACATACAAAATTAATAATAAACCATTTAACATGGGCCCTTGAGGGAGGCCAGATGTTGCTGCCTAATTAGAAAAGACCTGACCCTAGAAGACAGTATATTTCAATCACTCTTTTAAATAAGCATAAAGTCATCCTACAGTTTTAACATAAATCACAGCTACACATTCCTAGGACTAAGGAAGCCTTAATGAAATGTTAAAACTATACAAAAGTGAACAGGGGAAAATGCTACCATAAATATAGAACTGCATCTCCTTTTTTGTCCTTACAGAAATAGTTCACTTTTTCTGCTGCAGTTATTGTAGAAGAACAAGAAATACAAATCAAAATTTGAGTGATAAGACTAGAGAGGTATTAAAAATAAAATAAAAGATGGAGAAAATCTCTGATGAGTAAAGAAGGTGACCTAACTGAGGGAGATGGGAGGGGGGAAGAAGGGTACACCCTAATACACAGGATGTACATACACAAGCTTATCAACGTCAACTACTATGCTGAGCATGAGAAAAAGAGAAGGGGAGGGAATGGGGGTGGGAGTTGGGGGAGGGCTAATTGACCTATGTGTGCATGTATACCTCTGCCACCCTGAAACCCATCAAGATGTATGATTACAATGCACAAATAAAAAAGATAAATAAAATAAAATACAAGGAAAACCATTAGGGTAGAGGAAGTGTTTCAGAGGAAGGAGAAGGGGAGTTCCTGGAGAAATAAATTAATTGAATTATATTATATGCCTGTATGAATATGCTACAATGAATCTAAATCATATATATTAGAATCTTAAAATCTAAAGGAATACAAAAAATATATAAAAATAATACTATAAAATAGAAAAATCATACATTTGAAAAAATTAATTAGGGATACTGTCAAACCAAATGCTTACCTACAAAAAGTAAATAACCTATACAAACCTTTTTGAAGATTGATTACAAAAAATACAGAAGGAACACAATCAAAAGTAGATATAGTAAAGCAAAAGATACAAAGATGAAAGAGAAGTAACAGTAGTTTAACAAATCCATAACAGATGTTGGAAAACTCTGGCCTATGTATCACTTCAGCCTTCCATCTGATTTTTTCTTCTTATTATTACAATAATATTAGAGCACAGCTGTTTTTTACATTTTGTCTACAGATGATATAGCACTACTAAATGAATGTGACTAATTGTGACACCTTTACAGAAACTTTGCTAATCCTGACCTAGAATAAATTTAAATTTTTCTTTAAAAAATCAAGAAAAATAATAAAAAATTTGTAAAGAGTATACTAGCTGTTATTGAAAAAACTGAATCAATAAGAGAATAATCTCAAGTAAGTAGAATATCAGACTTTAATTTTTTAAAGGAATTCCTGAAATAATAAACAGGAGCACATTTCTAGAATTGCAAAATAGAATGGGAGTGTACTTTATTATAAGTCCTTATCTTGATACTTTAAAATATCCAGTAAAATTCAGTGACGAAACTATGATAATTTTATCAATTATACTTTAGGGTGAAATGTTTCCAAGTGTAACAAAAAAGGCACATTATTTTGAATAAGTGAAATAGCCAAGATAACTGAATATTTAGTATTTGCTTATTTTTTTAAATTTATTTCTGATAGATTTGACTATAGATGAATTCCCCTGAAAGTTTTAGGTGTGTTTATAAGTAATACTCAACCAAGTGCCACTTCCAACATTTACCTCATTTCCATGAGAGCTAGACGGACATTCTAAATACAAACCATTATACTCCATCCCTGTTCCCCTCTGACAATGCAAAATGCATTTAGTCCATCTCTGAGAGTCCCTTAAACTTAACAGTTTTAGCATTGTACAAAAGTCCAAAGTCTTCTCTGAGACTCAAGTTAAACTCTTGGCTGTAAGCCCCTGTTGCAAAAAAAAAGAAGAAAAAAAACCCACACAAATTACATACAACCAATGTACAGTGGCACAGAGTAAATATTCACATTCCAAAAAGGAGGAATAGGACCATAGAAAGAAGAAATGATATCTAAACACTATTGAAATCCAGCAGGGAAAGCACTGAATCCTGCAGCCCCATTTCTGGGATGTGGGACACATGGTGGGAAGATGTACTCTCTGAGGTGCCTCAGCAGCCTCACCTGGGTGGCCTAGTTGATTACAATGTGCAACATACTGACTCTTCTAGCCAGTCTCCAAGGCTTACAGTTTACACCCTTTCCTCACAGCAGTTCCATGTTTCTGGCATTTCTAAATCTCAGGGATTTTCCTTGCAACTTTAGTTTCACCCTCGCAGCTTCACAAATTGCCCCATTTGGGCCGACTTGCAGAGATTCTCATGTGGCCACACATTGCCTGCCTTCCCAGGCCTTCCTTTGAAATATGTTGGTAAGACTCCATGCTCCCTCTTTTCAGCAAAGCCAGCATTATGTGAGTACCAAGATTGACTGCCAGCAGGAAAGGTAGTCATGCCCTCTTTAATCACTGCCACTGGGCCCTTTTCAATCAAAGTTGTTGGCCTTGGCTCCATCTAGGCTGCCACTGGCCGCACCTCCCTTTGGGCTGATGCTAGGCCTGCCTACCATCCAGGCTTCTGCTTGGGCCTGGTTCCATCAGGGCCACCACTGGGTCCACCTCCATCATGGCTACTACTGGTCTCCATCATGGCCACTCCTTCCACCATCCTTTTATCCATCTTACTTTCTTCCACAACATCATCTCTCTGGGTCTCAATTTTATACATGCCTTTCTGACCAAACTGCAAATCTACAAAGTCTCTCTCCTTTGATTTCTGCTTCCAAACAGACATCAATATCCATACTGTGATTTGGATACTTTGCTGTTTTGAGATTCCTTTGCCAATGTAACAGTCCATCACCTTTAAATTTAGCTTCATGCAAAGTTTCAAGACATGGGCAAAACGCATAGTAGTTCTTTGACAGAATGTAACACATGTAGCCTCTACCCCATTTTTCTATGGAGATCTCTTTGCCCTCCAAAATTTCCTGAGCACAGTCTCCACTTCTGCCTTTCTATCCACATTCTGGCCCTTCCAACTTTCTCTCACAAACCAGTTCCAAAGACTCACAAAGTACATGGTCAGACTTCGATACAACAGCAACCACATTTCTGGTTCCAATTTCTGTCTCAGTCAACATTTTCACTACTATATCCAAAATGACTGACCACATAACTTAGAAGAAAAAACTCTATTTGCTCATAGTTTTCTGGAGATTTGGTGTTCTGTCTATGTGAGGCTAGCATCTGGATCTCAGCGCACTGCTGTGGAAAGCAGAAGGAGGGAGAGTGCAAAGCTTTGCTCTCACATCACAGAGGCTGGAAGCAGAGAGAAATGGAGAGAGAAATTAAGTTTTTGCTCTCACATCATGGAGCCCAGAAGCAAGAGAGAAAGGAGGGGAACGGACAAAGAACCTTATAAAATTCCTGATGCATGACCACCATGGACTCCTCTTCAACCAAGCCCAACTTCCAACATTACTATCTCGTTTCCTTGAGAGCTAGTGGAACACTCTCAATCCAAACCATTAAAATTACTTTCTACTGCCTACATTCTAACAAGTCAGTTTGGATTCTGTTTTATTTTGTTTTAATTTTAGCAATTCTGGTAGATGCATGATACTATTTCATTTTGCTACTGATTTATACTTCCTCAAGAGTTAATAATTTCATAAAATAAATCATGATTTTGAGATGATTTTTAATATATTTATCCTGGTCTTTTGCCTACTGTCTTGCTAGTGTATAGAAATATGATAAAGTTTTGTATATTTATCTTAAATATTGACCTTGACAAATTCAAATATTAGTTTTAGTAGTTTCTTTGTGTATTATTTGGAATAGTCTATATACTCAGTTACATATGTACAACTATAAATGAAGATAACTTACACTTTTTAAATGCATGCTTCTTTTAATTTGCCTATTTCACTAGCTAGTGCCTGCAATACAACATCAAATAAAAGTGTCAATAGTGAACTTGTCTTTTACTTTGACTTTTTGAAGAGATGTCATTAAAAGTTTCAGCATCAGTGTGATGTGAGTTGTGTGCTTCTGATGAATTTTTTATAAAACTGAACATGATTTCTTCTATTCTTATTTTTCTGAAAGTTTAAAATAACAGGAGTATTATATTTTATCAAAAATGTTCCTGATATCTGTTAGAATAATATATTTTCCTAACTTTTCATGTTAATAGCCTGAAAAATCAATTTTTAAATATTAAGTCAAACTCTATTTCTGCATCGTCTTCCTAGACATGTTTATTATCTTTTTATATATTGATGATTTAATTTACTATTTTGCTTTAGATTTTATGTACATATGCATAGAAGTTATTGGCATGTAATTTTACTTTCTTGTAATACCCTTAAATGTGTTTTAATATTTTTTCTGTTTAGTTTTCTTTGATATTCCTGACTATCTGGATTTACTAAATATTATATTTGGATTAGTTTTCATCACTTCTAGAAATATTTCTGTCTCAATTTCTTGTAAATCATGAGATATTTTGATCATGCCTCATATCTCTTTATGTCCTCTTTAATATAGGGAATCAGGAATAAAACATTTTTAAAGGAAATTTTGGAAGCAATCTTCTAATTGTACATATTTATGGAGATAACCAATTATAGGCACTGTTTCAGACAATCCAGGGGAAAATATGGATGACAAAATAAAAGAATTAGAGTATGCTTTATAAATTTAGGTAGAAAAATGATTCATAATGGTAGGATTTTAAATATGTTAGTAAATAATAAATGGAATAATTTTGTTTACAACATGAGAAATGCAAGTATTAAATTATGAATCGAATTTCAATTTTGAAGAAAAGTTCTTTTTTAAATTGCTACTTGGAGCTGGGTGTGGTGGCACATGCCTGTAATCCAAGTCAGTGGGAGGCTGAGATAGGAGAATCACAGGTTCTAAGCCAGCCTCATCAACTGAGCCAGGCCTTCAGCAGCTTAGCATGACTGTTTCAAAATAAAAAAAATAAAATTGGGCTGGAGGTGTGTAGTAGCTTGGAGGTAGATTTCCTCTGAGTGTCAATCCCCTGTACCACAAATAAATAAATGAATACTACTTTGTTTCACAAAAGTATTTGTGTACACTCACTGAGTTTTGATTACCTGATTCAAAGAGAAATTAATTTCATGCTAGAAACATGCAGTCTGTCTTCCATATGGATGTGTTTTAAATATACTAAATTATCTGCATCTTAGCTTATTAAACATATCCTGAAGCAGAACAAGTAGAATAAACACATTATATCAAATTCATGTTTACAGTAAACAAAACTATCATTCCCTCATTTTTAGCTATATAAGAAGTCGATTTTGTGTCAGGCGTGGTGGCGCATGCTTGTAATCCAGGTACTTTGGGAGGCGGAGACTGGAGGATCCGGGTTCTCGGCCAGTCTCAGCTCTCTCTCTCTCTATCCCTGTCTCTCTCTCTCTCTCTCTCTCTCTCTACTTAGGCCCTCCGCAATTTCATGAGACCCGGTTTCAAAATAAAGTATAAAAAATAGGGCTGGGGGTGTAGCGCAGAGGTAGAACACCCCTGGGTTCAATCCCCGGTACCGCAAAAAAAAAAAAAAAGAAGTAGATTTTCTGTTCAGAATGATAGTATACACGATTTTATTCTAAGAATAATAATATTCATGTAGAGGTGGCCAAGAAATATTTCTTGACTGAATATATATCAAATATAGGCATACTTTCCAGGACTGTAAGTAAAGGAGATTATCTTTTTATGATCTTGTTTGGAAAAACTAATATCTAATATATTATTTTTCATATAAAAACAGGAAATACTCCAAGAAAACAGATTATAAACATAACTCACTGTGGGAAATATGCCGATTTTTATTTATTTTAAAAATGGGAAATAGTGTTTATTTATATAAATTTATATAAATTTAGTAACAATACTCCAGAAAAAATACATACATCAAAAACAATAGAGAAATTTTTCCCACACATAAAAAATAATGCTTTTTCCTAATATCTCAAAATTTTCTTCCAGTTATTATTATCATACCCATATTCACCCTTTCCATATTAATACCATCCTTCATGGGGTATTCTGAAAAACAGTTGCAACTTTTTTTTGTAAAACTGATTTATAAAAGTGAGCATTAACCTCTTTGTATTTACTGTTTTAGCTAATATTTTCATGTTGGACTTTTTATGCTACTTTTCACAGAATTATTTAAGTGATTTAATATAATGAAATTTTGCCCTTGAACAGATGGCTAGAAGACCATATCCTTTCTTTAAATATTAAAAATTTTAATAACTATCCTGAATAGCATTGTTATCATCAGGCTTAATTTTACAAATAATACTGTAATGTGAAATATGATTATAATACCTTTAACAGAACTTCAAATGGCAGTAAAATCATAGAATTGAAAAGTCTATTCTAAACCAGAAACACAAATCAGAACAGAAGCAACAAATGTAAAGGTATTACAATCTATTTTGATGTTGAGTTTAGAGACAAGAATTGATTTTTATAGATTCAACTTGCAACACAACATATACTTAAATGATGCTACTGAAGGAAAAGTGCAAATTGAGGGCAGTTCAAAATTGCAACTAGATAATTGAGTATAAATCTATTTCTTTATCCAAAGAAAACAAATTTTATATATATTGTGGTTTAGTCAAATTGAAGAAAGTAATTTTCTGAGTGAGTTTTTCAATTGGTAATACCGTGAGTGGGGTGATGGAAGTAGGCATACTGCATTTTATTGGATAGATGATGATTTGCTTTAAAACAAATAATTCCATCTATAAATATAAGACAAAATTAATTTTAATAGAAAATGATTTTCTTAAAGTTGAATAAATAGTAGCTCTCCAAATGTTGTAAAAAAGGAGTGATTATGCCTATGTTATTCCTGCTCTAAGCATAAATATTTCATCTATTTTAAAATAATATTTTAGCATATTAAATTAGTAATATAATAGTAATATGCTATTTATAATAATTTAATAGTAATATGCTAATTTATAATAACATGCTAATTTATACTAATAAATAGTAATATGCTGTTTGTAATAATTTAATAGTAATGTGCTAATTTAATATGCACAATTTAATAGTAATGTGGTAATTATCTATTGTCTCATTAATTTGTAGTCAAGATATCAGTTGGATCTGCAGTCATTTGGGAATCTCTTGAGACAGTAGGATCTGCTTCTACGATGGTTTGTCACGTGGCTTTTGGAAAGAGGCTCCAATTCCTTGCTATGTAGCCCTCCACAGGGTTGCTTACGTGTTTTTTATAGCATGGCAGCTTGCTTCCTCTAGAGTGACTTATACCAGAAAGTGAGAAAGACGGAGCCCCAAGGTCATTTATGACCTACCTTGGATCACACCATTATGACCTGCGCTGATAACGTACCATCATTTCTGGCATATTCTGTTACAAATAGGCCATTGGATAAGTCCAGTCCACAAGCAAAGTGAGAGAAATTAAGTTTTTAAATATAGAAGTTCTGAAGGCTCAGTGGAGACATTTTAAAACTATGACAGAAGAAAACAGTGAAATGTCATGTGTGTGACAAATGGGTATAATGCTTAAGTATGGACGGTGAGATCCAGAGGTGATGTGTTTGTCATTTTAAATGGTTGCTTCCAAGAGATTATGGTAAGCCATGCTAACCACTCATCTTGTTTTGCTAAATAATACTGTTTAAGTAAGGATAAAATATGAACTGTTGTTAAAAACAAAAGAGGATTGAATCAGAAAAATGTTTTTTTCTTCTTATGTCAGGAACCCAAAGAAGAACTTTGTGGTCAAAGTGCACATTTGCTGATTGAAGTATAATAGAAACCTTTTACAATATTTTCCTTTAACTTATATTATGTAATATTTGTAATTCACTAAAATGTTTTGGAAATGAATCTTTTTATACATATGTGATCAGCTATATATGAATTTTTCATAAATTCAGATCAGTAGGTATCTGCCCACATTAGCTATATTAAACACACTCATTGCAGTTATAAAATTTATTGTAATTAAATAACATAACTAAGAAAACAAAACTATCAGTTCAAATCCATGAATGCTATCTAAATGTACTTTAATTTGTCCTTATGTAAGTTGTTATGTGCTACTATGTGCAAAGTATCAGTGAAATAACAGGTTTTGTAAAAAGCTGCCTAGGAACTAAACAGAAAATATAATCAAACTTTTTGATAGGAAAATACTGAATTTATATTCTAATACTGTGGACAGTTATAATACATTAATAAGAATACATACAGTAAGTGTATTGGGATGAAAACTAGGCTGTAACAGACCCTCAATCTAGCTAATCAAGCTGGTGAAAGCTATGCTTCATAGGCTCCTTAGAGAACTGAATTTACCTTATTTCACTGTCCCCAAAGATTTTGTTCATATATGAATGGTGGAACAGGAGTAAATGTACTTTTTGTGTTCCAATATGACACATGGGAGAAAATGACAGGCAATCCTGAGTCGAAGATGATGTAGAAGTTGTACAGTTGTACAGTTGTACTCTCACTTCAGTTCACACCCATCAGCGCGAATGCAGTGATACAGCCCCACCCAGCCAGGAGAGTGACTGTCAACATAAAGACAGTAATGTACTCAGCTCAAACTCAGAGTTCCAGTACTGCAAGGAAAATGGAGGTAATAGATAATGGAAACCTTAGCAATTTCCACCATAGTAAGACAATGTAGGAGTTGGTTTATGGAAACAAAATTTAGAGACCTAAGATGGTTTAGCCAAACAAAGCCATGATTGGATTTTTAGTATTTAAAACAAATGCTATGAACAAAATATATTTTTCTACTTAAAATACCTTCTTTTAAAATGGGATAAGTACTCATTTTTGCAACCTGAAAGAGTTCAGTTTCATACTCCTAAGAGAAAGCACTGGCATTAACCAGGTCACTATGGATGTATGGTAATTTTTACTAAATATTTTCTATTCATGCTCTCCTGAGTACCTCAGTAAATTTTTTACAATTCCTATAGAATAAAATAAATACCTGGTTCACTTTATTAATTCATTAGTTCTAAACTACTTAGGAACTTTTATCCCAACATTTGGTAGCCTTCTGTAAAAACAATCCATGCAAACAGAAAGAACACCTAATATTTTTATTTCAATGCTAAATTACCACAATTCCTCACTAATAGTAGGAATGCCTCTGCTAGCAAAAAAGTAGTTCCACAAAATATGATATCTTCTAAAGAAATATAATATGATATAATATTAAAACAGTAAATTATACAAGTTGAGCACATGGTAGCTGAGATATGCCAAGCCCTGCTCTATATTGCTTGAAAATGTAATGTATCAAAATGGCTTTCTCACAATTTTGCCTTAACACACAATTTGGGAAATGTGAGAATATGGAATGCAATATCTTAAATACATACAAATAAATGTTTAGCAAAAAATTCTAATGGATGCAGAAAATTTTAGAGAAATCAGTGATAAGCCACAGGATAAAATGATTTAAAAAAGACATTTAATTTGAAAATAGTGGGTAATTAGTCAACAGGAAAATTATAAAGAAGGGAGGGAAAAGGCCCATTTTCATTTGCTCATTGTACAAGGAATCCTTACTCTGCAATCTATATTCACTGTTTGTTAGATCAAAATAAATAAATTAATTCTACCTAAAATGTAAGAGAAATTGAAAGTACATTGACAAAATATGCTAAGAAAAATATTTTAGACTGTTAAATATAATCAGTTTAGAAATTCTGGTAAAATAATTATGAATATAACAATTACATTTAAAAATATTGATCAATAGCCCATTTATTGATTGGGTTATTCATTTTTTCTGTTAAGTCTTTTAAGAAACTTGCATATTCTAGTTATTAGTCCTCTATCAGGGGAATACCTGGCAAAAATCTTCTCCCATTCTGTAGGCTCTCTCTTTAGACTCTTGATGGTTTCCTTTGATGAGCAGAAACATTTTAGCTTAATGTCATCCCATTTATTAATTCTTGTTTTAATTTCCTGAGCTTTGGAGATCATATTGAGGAAGTTAACTGTGCCTATATTTTCGAATGTTTGACCTATTCCCTCCTCTAGTAATTTCAGTCTCTGGTCCCATTTCCAGGTCTTTGATCCATCTTGAGTTGACACTTGTTCAGGGCAAGAGGTACAGGTTTAATTCCATTTTCTACAAATGGATAACCAGTTTTCCCAACGCCATTTGTTGAAAAGGCTGTATTTTCTCCAACATTTGTGTTTGGAACCTTTGTTGAAAAATCAATTGGCTATAAGTGTGTAGATTTGTTTCTTATCTTATATTCTGTTCCATTGGTCTAGGTGTCTATTTTTGTGCCAATGCCATGTTGTTCTTATTACTATAGCTCTGTAGTATAATTTAAAATCAGGAATTAGGCCAGGTGTGGTGGCACATGCTTGCAATCCTAGTACTTTGGGAGGCAGAGACCGGAGGATCCGGGTTCGTGGCCAGCTTCAGCTGTCCCTCTCTCTCTCTCTCTCTCTCTCCCTGTCTGTTTCTCTCTCTCTACCTAGTGAGGCCCTCCACAACTTTGTGAGACACGGTTTCAAAATAAAGTATAAAAAAATAGGGCCGGGGGTGTAGCGCAGAGGTAGAACGCCCCTGGGTTCAATCCCCGGTACCGCAAATAAATAAATAAATAAATAAATAAATAAATAAATAATATCAGGAATTGGGATGTCTCCTGCATGGTTCTTATTGCTGATAATTGCTTTGGCTATTCTGGATCTTTTGTTTCTCCATATGAAATTTAGGACTGATTTTTCTAGGTCTGAGAAGAATGACATTGGTATTTTGATTGATAGGGATTGCATTGACTCTGTAGATCACTTTAGGTAGACTGGCCATTTAGTTAATATTTATTCTGCCTATCCAAGAGCATGGGAGACCTTTCCATCTTCTACAATTTTCTTCAATTTATTTCTCTAGTATTTTATAATTTTCATTGTAGACGACTTTGACCTCCTTGGTTAGGTTTATTCCAAAGTATTTTTATTGTTTTGGAGATTATTGTGAATGGGATTGTTTTCTGGATATCTTTTTCAATGGATCCAAGGTTGGCATATAGAAAAGCTACTGATTGGCCGGGCGTGGTGGCGCACGCTTGTAATCCCAGTACTTTGGGAGGTGGAGACTGGAGGATCCGGGTTCGTGGCCAGCCTCAGCTCTCTCTCTCTCCCTCTCTCTCTCTCTCTCTCTCTCTCTCCTTAGTGAGGCCCTCCGCAACTTCATGAGAACCGGTTTCAAAATAAAGTATAAAAAATAGGGCGGGGGGCGTAGCGCGGAGGTAGAACGCCCCTGAGTTCAATCCCCGGTACCGCAAAAAAAATAAAATAAAATAAAATAAAAAAGAAAAGCTACTGATTTTTTTAGATTGAACTTGTATCCTGGTACTTTGCTGAACTAAATAGACACTTCACAAAAGAAGAAATACAAATAGCCAATAAATATATGAAAACATGTTCAACATCATTACCAATCAGGGAGATGCAAATTAAAATTGCACTGAGATTCCACCTAACCTCAAACAGAATGGCAATCAAGAAATCAAACAAGAAAAAATGCTGGCATGGATGTGGGGAAATTCAAACTCTTCTACACTGTTGGTGGGATTGCAAATTAGTTCAACATCCACTATGGAGTTCAGTGGGGCAATTTCTCGGAAAACTGAGAATAGGTCCACTGTATGATCCACCTATACCATTCCTAGGTATCTTTCCAAAGGGACTGAAATCAGAATATGGTAGTAATATGTGCATATCCATGTATATAGCAATACAATTCATAATAGCCAAATTATGGAACCAACCCAGGTGTCCATCAACAGATGAATGGATAATAAAATTATGGGATATATACACAATGGAATTGTACTCAGCAATAAATAAAACCAAAATTATGTCATTTGCAGGAAAATAGACAGACCTGGGGAACATTATGCTAAGCAAGATTATCCAGTCACAGAAAGTAAAGAGTCATATGTTTTATCTCTTATGTGGAAGCTAGGGAGTGATTGGAATATTAGAGGGACATTATATAATGGAGGAGAAACTCTAGTGGAGTGAGGGAGGTGGTTTTGGGGAAGGAGGGGATGGAGAGGGAAAGTTAGTGAAAGAGACACTTCCACTGACATTATGAACATATGTGAGAATACCAGTGCCAATCTCAATATTGTGTTTGGGGACAGGGGGTAGTAGGGAGGGAGTCAGGTGAAAACTCAACAAGTAGTGTGTAGGTATGTAACTATCACTATGAGCTACATTATGATATGAGACTATAATGCACCAATAAAAGTATTCAGAAATAGAAATAAAAATAGTGATCAATTGACGAAGTATTAAAACTGTTTTATAAAAACTAAAATTATGTAAAAGAAATAAAAAGAATGTAGAATACTTGAACATTGAAAATATAAACTTGGGACAGGCACTCTGGTATATGCCTGCAATCCCAACTATTCAGGAAGTTAAAGCAGAAGATCACATATTCAAGGTCAGCCTGGGTAACTTAATGAGACCCTGTCTCAAAATAAAAATAATAAATACATAAAATAAAAATGGCCTGGCTATATCTCAGTTGTAGAGCTCACCTAGGATCAATTTCCAGTAAAAAAAAAACTACATATTTGGTGGTCTAAGGAAATATAAAATTAAAGTAGATAGAGAAGGGACAATTAATAAAAATACAAAATATAATAAATGATTCTAAAGTCAATGGGCATTTATATGTTATAAATTTTCCTTTAAATTATCTCCTTAAGCCACTAAGTAAACTTTGTTTTACTTGACTACTAGTAATTCTGTTTGAATATTTTATATCTGAAGAGATGTTTTCTTCATATATATTGTTGCTAGCTCAAATTATCCACAAAGGGCAATGCTGGATATTTAAATTCAATCATTTTTATTCATTTATTAGAGAATATATTTTTATAAAATTTGTTGTAAAAATGACTATATTTGTATAGTGTATGTATGGAGATTAAACACACACACACACACACACACACACACATTTAGCACCATCATCCATATTTGATCATTAAAGTGTACAAAATGATAGGCAGAAAAAAGTCTTTTGTCCAATAATATAGATACATAATTCAATATTATTGAACGACAAAAGTATAGACATTTGTGATGTCTTTCTTATGATATAGAAAATAAAATAAATCTGGTTTTCTGAGTTCTGAAACCACAAAGTGAGCTTATGTATGTATATCACTGAATCTCATTTTTTAAATTTCATTGCTGTTAGGCAAAATATTATGCCATTTTGAAACATGAACAATGAGGCAAATCTTACTACATAAATATAGTATTTTGACACTAGGGAGCTAAAAATAAAAATTAAGCTTTTTGTATATGAAACATTAATCTATCTTTTATCTATCATCTATCATCTATCTTTTATTCATCTCTATACTTCCTATCTATCATCTAGTCATTACATCTTAAAACAAAAGAAAACAAGCTTCTGCATAACATAAAACACTTATATGTAGAATTCCTGGAAGTAAACGCACCCTCATTTCAGTGGGAACAAGTATAAATTTTATTAATAAGGCATCAAGAACTAAATCAAAAATCTATGTCTTATATCCAATACTGCTCAAAATATTGTACCCTCTGAATCTCAGTATTTTTCAGCTTATGTATAAAATTAAAACAGACTATCATTAATATGATGTATTTAAGATAAAGGGCTGTAGATGAGTTTAATAGGAAAATTGGTAAAATTTAGAAGTATATTTGTGAATACAGGTTAGGTCTTCATTTTTGCAACTGATTACAAGCTTGTATTTCCAGTTAATTACGTTCAACATTAGCTAGTCTATATTATCTTCTCCTTCCATCTTTGGGAAAAAATCTTTATCTGGTGGGGTGATGTGAACTATCATGTAGTAGTCTTCTTTTAATGTTTAATTTTGGTTGTGTTAGTAGGAGACAGCATGACAGAGGGTTGCCTGGGCTTCATGTTTCCTGCCTCTCTTTGAAAGTAGCAATTGTGTTACCTTTGCATGGTTATGATTAATAGCTACAGTTAATATTGTATCCTGTTTTACCTTGTTTGTTTATTAGACACAGAAACTGCAATGGTAAAGTATCTGCCTGGTTTTAAGTGGAACCAATTTTGCAGTCTTAGGAAGAATCATTTTCTTTTATTTAACTAATGCTCTAAAACAAAGAGCCTAGAGCTATAAGTCTGGGAAGACAATTTTTGCAAACAAGTAGTTAGGTACAACAGTAAGAGTAGAATTCTTCCTGGTATGTAGAGCATGTTTATGAGACTGGAGAAAGCACCTGAAGCACCATCGGGTTGTTATTCAGAGCATAGAGAGCCTTTGGCCAGCAGCAGCCACTGTTCCATATTGTGTCTCTTTTCGATGCTGTCACTGAGACATATGTAGGTCATTCTATGAGAGACCACCATCATCTTTCAGCTGAAGAATATTTTCACAGTAAGTATAACACATATTTTGATCAGAAACAGTGCTGTATGAATTCTGTGGAAATCTAAATAGAACTAAGGAAGACCATGAGTACTCAGCAAGAAGCCAGAAAACCAGTTTAAAAAAATTCAAATCTAGAATATGTTTGCCCCATGAGAACAACTTGCTTCCATCTCTATAGAGGAACTATCCTAGGAAATAAAGCTCCTCATCTCACTGGTTTCTATTGATGGGGAATTAGACTTCCATCAATACGGCATCCATGAAGAAGACATTCATGTGGCTCCATTCAATCCCTTTGTTAACTAGTTTAATGACCAATCGTGAGGGTGCAGGGGGATGGAAAGACTAACTCCATACGGCAAATCAACTTGAGCATTTTACTACTAACGACCAACAGTAGAGTCCTGGTGGGCATTCATGTAAAAGAAAACATTGCTCTACTCTAGGACTAGCCCTCCCAATGCGATGACTGGTTTTACTCTCTAATTTAAGTACTTGATTGTCCATCCAAGTCATTAGTTATTGCTACAAATGTCTATAAATCAATTACCAGGCAATTTATTTTTCCAACCCTTATATCATAGTGCTTAAGTTCTATGCTTTCTTTTTTTTTTTTTTTTTTTTTTTGCGGTACCGGGGATTGAACCCAGGGGCATTCTACCTCCACGCCACACCCCCAGCCCTATTTTTTTTATACTTTAGTTTGAAACCGGGTCTCACGAAGTTGCGGAGGGCCTCACTAGGTAGAGAGAGAGAGAGACAGAGAGAGAGAGAGAGCAAGCTGAGGCTGGCCGCGAACCTGGATCCTCCGGTCTCCGCCTCCCAAAGTACTGGGATTACAAACGTGCGCCACTACGCCCGGCTCAAGTTCTATGCTTTCTGATGATTTCATTTCTCCATTTTTGAAGAGATTAATTAAAATCAGTTTACTAAATTATTTAACTGAGAGCTACTCTCTTTATGAATAATAAAAAGACAATTTTATCTAGATGCATTTCTTTCCAGATTGCACACTTGCAGCCAGGTATAATACAGACTTGGAAGGGCTCTAATTATTTGTAGTTGGTTTCTTCTTACCCATAGTCCAAGTAGGTGGCCTACTTCTGTAAAATGTCCTCAGAGTAGCAATGAGAGCTTTTTGAATGGAACTGACCTTTTCTAGTACCTAGCATTATGTAGGGAGTCTAGTCCCAGGTTTTTTGTGCAGTGTGCCTGTGGATCCATATCCTTTACCATGGGGATTCAAATCCACAGGCACCAAGATTCTTAGTGCACTTAGGGCAGTCACTACCTTGGAGTGAACAGGCTTCATGTGGATTTACTATAAACTTATGGCTTCTCGATACTTTTTGGCTTTTAAAATTGATAATGTGTGTATCATTGTTTAATATTTTTTTCTTTTTACTTTTTGTTATTTATGTAACCCTAAAATCTAGCCGGGGGTTTGCAAAGAAGGCGAGGTTCAGCAAAAGGATATAAAAGGCGGGCACTTCACTGTGCTCCGGCGAGGTCTGTCAACCGCACGACCTCTGGGTCAGCAGAGTGCTCGAGAGAGGAAGTGAGAGCATTTTTAGAGCAGCGTCTGGGGGTGGGGCTCGCGAGGGGGCGATCGATTCCCTCGCGAGATGAGGCAGGAGAATGCTGATTCTCTCGCGAGACCTGCAGTCTGCCACGTCTCCACTTCTGGCTTTCCGGGCTCCGGGGTTTCCTGTCCCAGCTGCAGGGGCACTGCGAGGGGAGGGGGAGGGGACCCGACCTATCAATTTAGGCAAATAATATGGTGAATAAGTTTATTTCTCACATCAAATCTTTCCAACATTTTCAGTATGAGTTCCATTTATGCCATGATTCTGATTATGGTGATTTCCATCTTCTTTCATTTCTTATAGAGCTTCTCTTTTCAATCCAGCCTGATATAGATTCTAATAAGAGCGACAGGAAGTCCAACACAGACAACGTTCTATAGGGCATGACACTTACTGAGTCCTCCCTCACACATCAGCTTTGAAACCATGGCTGCAAGAGCCAGCCACAGTCCCTATGAAAAGAAGTGGAAGGACTTTTTGAAAATAAACTTTTTGAATAGCATATGTAATGATTTCTTTTACATGCCAATTTGACTGAATAACAGAGTTCCCGAATATCTGGTTAAATATTACTTCTGCTATGTGTATGGGAAGATTAGCATTTGAACCAATAGACCATGTGAAGAAGACCCACACTCATCAGTGTAGATGAATACTGTCCATTCTGTTTTGGGCCTGAGTAGAAGAAAAAGGCAGTGGAGGAGAAAATTCACTTTCCTTACTAGATGGCTTGAGCTGAGACATTGATCTTCTCTTCAAACTTGGAACTACACCATCATAGCTCCTATCCTTAGGTGTTTGGAATAGGATTGAAACAACACCACAGTCTCTCCTGGGTCTCCAGCTTAAAGATAACAATTCATTAGACTTCTCAGTCACCATAATTGTATTAACCAATTCCTCATAATAAATGTATTTATTTAGATGATAGAGATGGGATATGTTTATTCTATTGTTTGTATGTCTATGGAAACCCCTGACCTGTACACAACAGTAAGTATTAATTTTCAAAGATTTAGCTGTAATATTCAATTAGTTGTTTTCATGATTGGGTGTACGTATAACTCGTAAAATCGTTTCGTCTAACTCATGCATACACATAATTCTATTTGAAACTTAATGTAATCATATATGAATTTATGAAAGTTATAGTTAATATATCATCACATTGTTTATATTCTGAAGCAGGAATTAGAAATGTCACAATAGATAGCTAACTATACATATTTATTAAGTGAGACACAAATCTAAATTTTCTCATCTGCACAATGGGGATGATATAGTACCTAATTCAAAGAATTAGTTGGGTAAGTTTTCATGCAGGCATAAACATCAAATTTTCAAAAGAATATTTAATAACTTAAAAATATTAGCAATATAACACTAAGTATTAGATGACAAAATTACATAACAATATAGAATTCACACACAGAGACACACATTCCAAAATATTAATATGTTTATTTCACATTGAAAGTAGGATATAAGAGATGTTTTGAATTTTGCCTCCATAATGGATATATAAGACCACCATAATTATAAAACTAGAAAAAATATCAGCTTGCATTTTTCTTGAACTTCACATTTTATGTTATTTTTATACTTTCATTGGTGCATTATAGTCTTATATCATAATGTAGTTAATAATGATAGTGACATACATGCATACAGCACTTGGTGGGCTTTCCCTTGGATCCCTCCCCACTCCCACTCTTCCCCATACAAAACATTAAGATTGGCATTGGTATTCTCATATGTGTACATAGTGTCAATGGAAGTGATTTCCTCATTGATTCCCCTCCCTTCCCTTAGACCACCTTCCTGGCCCCACTGGAGTTTCTCCTCCATTATCTGAAAACTGTCTGGTATCCAGATTACTCCCTAGTTTCTTCATATAAGAGAAAGCATGTGACCCTTCACTTTCTGTGATTGGCTAAGCTTGCTTAATAGTGTTCTCCATGTCAGTCCATTTTCCTTCAAATTACATAATGCTGTTCTTTTTAATTGCAGAATTCCACTGTGCATATATTCTATAATTTTGTAATTCATTCATCTGTTGATGAACACCTAGGTTGGTTCATAATTTGGTTACCGTGCTGCTATAAATATGGATATGCATGTATTACTATAATATTCTGACTTCAGTCCCTTTGGAAAGATACCCAGTAGTGGTATAGCTGGATCATATGGTGGATCCATTCCCAGTTTTCTGAGGAATCTCCACACTGATATCCATAGTGGCTGTATTAATTTGCAATACCACCAACAGTGTAGAAGAGTTCCTGTTTACCCACATCTTCACCAACATGTATTGTGGTTTGACTTCTTGATGGTTGCCATTCTGTTTGGAATTAGATGGAATCTCATTGTAGTTTTGATTTGCATCTCCCTGATTGCTAATTATGTTGAACATTTTTTCATGTATTTAATTGTCATTTGTATTTCTTCTTCTGTGAATTGTTTATTTGGTTCAATTGCCCATTTCTTGATTGGGATATTTGTCAGCTTGCATTTTTAAAGCTTATTATATAAATACTTTGATACTCTCACATATAACAATGTCGTAGTTCAAGATCTACAGTTTTCTCTAAAAACAGGGATTATTTCTTCTGCACAAAATAAAGAAACATGCAGAGAATATTGTAATTCTATAACATTCTAAACATTAAAAAATGACCAATAAATGCAAGTGTAACTTTTAAATAGAGCCATTTCTTTCTAAACATAAGACAGACAGACAGACAGACAGTTGGGTGAGGTGGAACTTTCCAACTTCCCTCTCTTAGTTTTTTCTACACAATTTTTTGGAGTTTTGTGTTTTAAGATGTGTTTGTCTTCTTTTTTCAAAGATGATATAGGTGGCCTATTTCTCTGTATCCTAGGGTGTGAGTGTGGCTGACATTTTAATGGCTGGCCGGGTAATCGAGGTGCATGAAAAAGACAACTTTTTCCCTCCACTCTTTTCTCTTCCTGTTTAGATGTTGAAGCTACCACTCATACATTTTTCTGCTCAGCTATTCCTTCTTTGATGCAATTTCAAAATTTATGCTGGAGAGGCTATCCTTAAAGCAAAATCCTTAGCCAAAAATATTGTTATCTAAAAATCAGCCTTTACAAATTTGTTGTGAATGAAAGAGTTGAGGCACTAAAAAATATGAAAAAGCCTGATGAACATGGGGGTAGTCATGGGGTAAAATCCTAATAAACATGAATTCTACAGATTCCAAAATATGTTTAAGCTGGAAATATCTTCTTTTTCAATTTTGCAGTGTTTTCTTTCTTATGCTTTAAACTTAGAAGTGAGAAGAAGTAGTGCTGAAAATTATGCAAATGGTTATAGTTTTTTAGACTTTATTAAGAGTCTTCTAATAAGGACTTTGAGTTTACTGAGAATACAAATTTTCTTTGAAAAGTCATAGGTGTTTAATTTATTCAGTCCATATTTCTTATTAATTAATTAATTTATTTATTTATTATTTTGGCACTGGGAATTGGACCCAGGGCTTTCTAATTCTGAGCTGCACTCCAAGCTTATTTTTATTTTTCATTATTTTCAAAGTGGCTCTCACTAAATTTCTGAGGGCCTTGCTGAGTTGCTGAGGCTGGTCTCGAACCTGTGATCCTCCTGTCTCAGCCTTCCAAGTACTGGGATTTCAGGCATGCACTGCCACTCCTGGCTAGCACATATTTACTGAGTGCTTGATTATTTTCAGAGGCTGGAGTATAACAGTGAAGGAAATACCATTTTCCTGTCATGGGATTAATACCCTCATGGATGCATTTGAGTGTTACAAACGTTATTTGGATGATGAAGATATGTACTTCATTATCATCTTTTCCTTTTACTTTGAACTCACATAGTGACAAGTAATATATAATTGTACATGTCATGTTATTTTTCTTTCATTGCTTATATACACATACTTTCACATAAATGAATGATATCCAATAAAACAAATGTTATTTATGTTTCTACATTATGTTTGGAGGCAATATAGTGGCCAGGACCTGATAAGCACTTAAGTAATGTTTGTTGAGAATTGATGGATTAAAAACAGAAAGAAAATGCATAGGACAGATTAACCACTATTACTTAAAATTAGTTTTGCAATTATTCTCCTCCACATTTCTGTTTAATCTTTACTTTGGTTCAGGCTTAAAAGACCAGATGAGTGTGGCAGCAATGTTCAATGCAAAGAGAATCATGGCCGGGCATCAACTGAGTTGAGACAGATGCAATGGATTGTGGCCTTGAAGAAGCAGATGCGCGCAGAACAGTTCAATGTGAGGAGAATCTGCAAAGCACAGAGTTAGTGACATGAACTGGATACAGGCTGTGAGAAATGAGGAACCGGCAACAAACACTGGGAGAAACCCGCCTTTATAGCACTTTTTGTGATAACTTCTTGATTTAAATTAAACCTTGAATGGTGTATCTCTTAGAGGGGCTGATTACAAGCAATTTGGTCTGTTGACATTTATTCTTAAGAATTACTTCTACCTGAAATTCTTACAGAAGTTTTCTTTCCATGGAGGTTATAAAACTTACTATTGTGATGTGGCCTTTGTTTCCTGTTAGCTTCATATATTTATCCTGTAAAACATTAAACAGTAGAAGGACTTAGACAATTACTTATTAAGTAGACATATTTCAACACTTTCTGTGAGAACAAAAGGAGAATAACTTATGTTCAGAATGATTTGCATTCCCTCTTTCCTGTTCCTTTTATTGAAGCAGTTATATTTCTTATTGTGGCTATCGCTGTGAATAGAATTTATACTTACTTTCACAAAATTAGGGGTTTTAAAATTATTAATTTAATATTGCTTTAAGAAATTATTTTCCTTCTTTTTCAGATATATTTTCTGCACACTGACAATAAAAACTAATTCAAAATTTTGTAAGATAATGCCCTAGAGTTTTCTTTATGCACAAATGTTAAGCACGGCTTATTTTTAAGAACCTTGAATCAAAAGTTCTTGTTGAATACCTACAACAAATAAAAAAGGGCTTTAACTCTATTTTTTCAAATAAGAAAGGAGAAAGTTGATATAGTAAAATAAAAGGCAAGCTAATGAAAGTATGTGGGAAGCCAAAAAAGTAAACAGAATATTTAATAACTAGAAATAAAGATTAATATAAGAAAAGTATATAATAGGTAGTTAAACCATGAAAATAAAGGGAAAGAGGAAAGAAAATTCTGGCTACAATTTTCAATGTCCTCCATTGATTTTTTATATTAATGCATTTTTTATTGTTGTGTTTGTACTGTGAATTGAAGCCAGGGGCATTCTACCTCCAAACTACACCCCCAGCCCTTTTTATTATTTTATTTTCAAACAGGGTCTCACTAAGTTGCTCAGGGTTTCACTAAGTTGCGGAGGCTGGCCTCATGCCTGCAATTCTCCTGCCTCAGCCTCCCAAGTACTGTATTATTTTCAGGCATGTGTCACTACACGCAGCTAAATTAACACATTACTGACTTGAAACTGTGCTATTTGACTCTGTGGAACATTTTATCTTTTAAAACTTTCTTAGCTAACACAAAATTATTGACTTATATCTGAAATGCTATTTCTGTATCTTTGTCAATTCCTATTCCTCCACCAGCTGTATAAAGTTAGTTTTTCTCTACTCTTTCTTTGCTCATCCTGTATAATTTTCTCAATTACTGTTTCTTTGCTCACCTTGCATAATATTTGGATATTAGCATCCTGGTCTTCAATTACAAATCAATCCAGTGACCATTCCTAAATTCATGCCTGCAGCTTCAACATTACAAAAGCAGTTCTTAGTAAGACATTATTTGTATATCATGTGCATATCCATTTTAAATCCAGTATATACATTTTCATAACTAACATTTCAGTTCAGCACTGTTATTCTTGTCTGAAATTTGTCCTTATGGCTCACCTGATTCTAATAGCTTTCCAGTTAAAGTTTACTTTTGCAACCTATACAACATACCCTCTAATAATTTTCAATCATTTGATATGTTTCCATTATTTCTATAAATCAACTAAATTTTTCTTAGCATAGTTTACAAATGCTCCATAAGAATTCTTGACTTCTTTTCTAACTTTATTTCCTATATTTTTTCTCATAATTATCATCTTTTACACCCTCTAACCTTACAGTTCTCTGAAAGAAAATGCTAATATTCTTTCACATGATTAGGGAATTAACTACCTTAGGAGTTTTACATGGTAGTTTATATAACCATTGATGTTCAACAATTTGTCATTTTAAAAACTAAATTAATTAGATTTTGCATTTTGGCCTACTTAATGATTCAGACACTAATGAAAAAGCACACTTAGAAAGCAATCATGTGTGTCAGGGGAATTAAGCAAATTTGTATGTCTCTGTTAACATGGATTAGTGATATAATTGATTCCTTTTGTTGGCGACCACAGAGAACACAAATCATAATCTCTCTTTCAAGGTTGATTCTGGTTCTGGTCATTAATGTTTTAAAATACTGGGTAAGAGGGAACACCATATATTTAACAAAAAAAAGTCTTCCCTGAGCTCTTTCCAAAATTTTCATCTCAAGATATTATATAACATGCTATAACATTTAAATATAGAAAAATACATAGAAAAGTAGTTCTACCCCAAAGAGGTCACTGTTTACCAATTCCTTTCCTAATAAAACACCCATTAAAATACAGTGTTGATTCTATATGAAAATGCTTTATTTTATAACTTGGTTGGCTTTGTATATTCAAGATTTAACAATGATGTTGAATAAATGTACTCAGAAGAGTTTGCAAATGCATTTTTCATCTCCTCAATGTTTTTAATATTTCAAGCTATTGCTCTTTCAAATAAAAATACCACCAAATATCTAAAAAATTATGACAAATTATAATTAAATAGAAATATGGGCTTACCTCAGACAGGAAGTAACTTGTTGAAAACTTTTGTTTTTTATAATATGTTTTTATGCTACTTATTATTTTATAGATTTAATATGTCTATTTTTCCATCTTCTTTATTTTTTTTTTTACATTTAACTTGTCACTTAACTAAGTTTATAGGCCTTGGTCCTCTTCTTATTTTTTCTTTAATATACATAGAACCAAATTCCTTTCCTAATATCCCTGGAGATGGCAAAAGAAAGAAAGAAAGAAAGAAAGAAAGAAAGAAAGAAAGAAAGAAGAAAGGAAGGAAGGAAGGAAGGAAGGAAGGAAGGAAGGGAGGGAAAAAGAAAGAAGAAAGGCAGACTTGTTTCATTTGAATTCATAGTTAAGTATTTATTTCTTATGATTTAATTAGTTCCTAGATATTAAGCATCAATGAATGATGTATGATAATCTAAAAACTTGTGAAGAAATTGTGAGGGTAGCGAAGATGTTCAAGTACACATACCTCCGAAGCACTGTACTAAAGATTTGCATATATCATCTTTTTTTGCTGCTAAGGATAGTGAGAGGGGATTGGGTGAGGGAGGACAAGAGGAGGAAAAGGAGAATTGATGAAGGAAATGGTTCAAATAATGCTATGACTTTGTATAAAAGTATCACTACAGATCTCACTAACATGTAGAGGGAGGGCAAAGGATAACTGAGGTGGGATGTGGAGGGAAATGCACATTGATGGGCGATGTGAATGTGTGATGTTGCATGTATGTTTGTACCACTTTGAATCTCAATGTGATGTATAAATAAAAAAAACTAAAAAATAAAATTCCAAAAAATAAATTTCAGCTGATAAGTAATTTGTTATTTTACAAGTAAAGAAACAAAAGTTCTCAGAATCTGGGCGTGGTGGCGCACGCTTGTAATCACAGTACTTTGGGAGGCGGAGACCGGAGGATCCGGGTTCGCGGCCAGCCTCAGTTCTCTCTCTCTCTCTACCTAGTGAGGCCCTCCACAACTTCGTGAGACCCGGTTTCAAAATAAAGTATAAAAAAATAGGGCAGGGGGTGTAGCACGGAGGTAGAATGCCCCTGGGTTCAATCCCCGGTACCGCAAAAAAAAAAAAAAAAAAAGTTCTCAGAAGATTAAAACCTACTGAAAATGTTATTGTCTAGATAAGGGAAGTTGTGGGTCATATACATTTTAGGTAAGCTTGATTCATATTTTCATATGTGGCATAGTTTTAACAACAACTGACTTTAAAAGTTATGCTATTTCTAAGTTATATATTATACAAACCAGCACAGTTAAATATTCTAGTGTATCGCAGGATACACTTCATAGTTAAACTTATATGAAAAAATGGAAGTTTTTAAATTTATTCTCCCTTTAAATATAAATGTAGAATAAATTAAAATTTGAAAATATCAATTACAAATTTGTCAGAGTCTCATTCATACTTTTGTTAAAATTTTGTTCATATGTTGAGCAACAAAAGTAAACTATGTTAAAAGGAAACATGATGTCAAAGCTCAATTTAGCTGTCTGATCATGATGGGTATTTTTCATTTATTTATCTAAGTTCACACAATGAGCTAGGCAAAGCTCTGCACATGGAGAAAAGAGCAATGTACAGAATGGATGACTTTCCAGATTTATATAAATTTTTAAAATACTTTTGCTAGTGCATTGTAATTATATATCATAGTGAAGTTCAAAGTGATACAAACGTACATGCACACATCATTTGGTGTATTTCCTTCCCCTTCCCAATCTGCTTCCTTCTCTTTCCTCCCTGTACAGTTGGTGAGTATGGCTATGATTCCTTCCTTTTTTTTTTTTTTGCGGTACCGGGGATTGAACCCAGGGTCATTCTACCTCCGCGCTACACCCCCAGCCCTATTTTTTTATACTTTATTTTGAAACCGGGTCTCACAAAGTTGCAGAGGGCCTCACTAGGTAGAGAGAGAGAGAGAGAGAGAGAGAGAGATAGACAGGGAGAGAGAGAGAGAGCTGAGGCTGGCCACAAACCTAGATCCTCCGGTCTCTGCCTCCTAAAGTACTGGGATTACAAGCTTGCGCCACCACGCCAGGCACTATGATCTCTATATAAGGACATAGCAACCTTTGAAGTGATTTCTTTTTCCATAGTCTTTTCACCCCTCCCCACTTCCTTCCCCCAATCCACTCCGACTCTTCTACTGGTCTCTCTCCTCATTTACCTAAAGTTCCTATGTTTCTGACTTTTCTTCTAGCTTCGTTTTTTGAGAGAAGAAACAGAACTCTTGACTTTGAGACTCGTTGATCTCACTTAGCATAATATTCTCTAGTTCCAGTCAGGCATGGTGACATAGGTCTGTAATCCCAGTATTTGAAAGGCTAATACAGGAGTATTGCAGGTTCAAGGACAGCCTAATCAATGTAGTGAGACTTTCAGCAACCTAGGTAGACCCTGTTTCAAAACAAAAATAAAAAAGGACTGAGGTGTATCTTGAAGGTAGAATGCCCTTGGTGTTTAATACCCAATATCACATACATACAAAATAATAATGATTATTATATATAATATTATATATAAATTATATATTATAGAAAAATAATTATATATAATATGTAGTATATATGTGTGTGTATATATATAATATATACAATATATATATTATATATATAATAATATATTCTAGTTCTATACATTTTCCTGGAAATGACATAATTTTATTCTTCCTTATGGCTGAGTAAAATTCCATTGCTCCATTGTATGTATATATCACATTTTCTTTATCCATTCATCTATCGATAGACACCTAGGTTGGTTCTATAATTTGGCGATTGTGAATTGTGTTGCTATAAACATCGGTATGCATATATCAATATAGTATTCTGACCTTAATTCTTTTGTAAAAATGATGAGGAATAGTACAGCTGGGTCATATGGTAGTACAATTCCTATACCTTTGAGGAACCTCAGTACTGTTCTCCATAGAATTTTTAATAATTTAATCCCACCAACAGTATATAAGTGTTCCTATTCCCCACATTCTCACTGACATTTATTATTGTTTGTATTATTGATGATTATCCTTCTAACTAGAATTAGATGGAATCCCAGTGCAGTTTTGATTTGCATTTCCTTGATTGGTAATGATGTTGAACATTTTTTCATATATTTATTGGCAATTAGTATGTATTCCTTTAAGGATTGTCTATTCAGTTCAATTACCAATTTTTGGGTTATTTTTTCTATTAGTGTTAAATGTTTAAAATTTCTTTATATGCCTTAGATTTTAACCCTCTATCTGAGGAGTAGCTGGCAAAGATTTTCTCCCATTCTGTAGACTCTCTCTTCAGACTCTTGATGGTTTTCTTTGCTGGCATAGAAGCTTTATAATTTGATGTCAACCCACCTACTGATTCTCGGTTCTATTTCCTGAGCTTTGTGGGTCTTATTGTGGAAGTCTCTACCAGTGCCTATAAGTTAGAAAGTTAGTCCTATGTTTTCTTCTAGTAATTGCAAAGTTTCTGGTCTGATTTTCAGGTCTGATCCATCTTGAGTTAACTTTTGTGCAGGGTGAGAGATAGGAGTATAATTTCATTCTTCATTTTATGGATATCCAGTTTTCCTAGCACTATTTTTGAAAAGGTTATCTTTTATCTAGTGTATCTTTTTGGCTTATTTTCAAAAAGCCAACTGGATATAAGTTTGAAAATTTGTCTTTGTATGTTCTGTTACATTGGTTTACTTGTCTGTTTTGTGCTAATACCATGCTGTTTTTGTTACCATAATTCTGAATTATAATTTAAATCAGAAATTGGGATGTGTCTAGCATGGTTCTTATTACTAATAATTGCTTCGTCTATTTGGATATTTTGTTCTTTCATATTAATTTTAGGACTTTTTTCTAGATCATCAAAGAATGACAATAGTATTTTGAGGGCAAATGATAATTCACAAATAAATATATTAAGAAGACAATTTTGGACTGTGATGAATCCTATGTATGAAAGAAATGAGTATGGTGATATAACTAAAAGTAGGTGGATGTGAGATATTTAGTTTTACAAACTATAAGAGAAGATGGAGAGAGGTATACAGATTAGAATTAGGCTTTAGATACGATGCAGTTGATGTAGAACTACGAAGTTTCCGTGTTTCAGCCTATGGGTTTGCAGAAAATGTGGTGCCCTTTTATTTATTGCAGTGGAAAAGACTCTGTTTGAATAGTTCTCACTTGAAGATGTGAATTAAACATTCAAATGAAGCTACCATGAGGGAAATGGGCAGTAAGTTTAAAGTTCAGACTCACTGAAGTATAAACATGTAACTCTTCAGCCAACAAATGTAAACTTAATTCATTAGAAAGATAGAAAACAACTGAACAAATATTGGTGAACCTTAAAACAGCATAAAGATTTATGTTCTAAAATTTTAATAGAAACATATAGGCATGGGGATTGTGGAAAGCTTTGTACATGTAAGCTTACACTTTGTAAAGCAAGAAATGGGTAAAGGGAAACAAAAAGGTATCCAAAGGGACAAAGTATCTGAACCCCTGTTACGAAGTGCAGGTCTTGAAAGGTGGCTGAAATAGAAATGTTGCTAAACTCTCTGAGGATCAGAGGTGGCGAATTTATTTCACAGGTTGCAAAGAAGAAATTAACCAGAGCATCTGCTGGGTGTGTGTTTGGAGATGAAGAACAAACAAAATCTAACACACACAAGAAATGAAAGAATGGAATAAAATACCAAGCCAACACAACTCACACATGGGATGTGAGCGCATTTCAAACAGTATTTATTTTCAGGTCTGATAAAGATTTTGAATGAATGGCATAAGATGTTTTTTAAAGGTAACTGAAGATTCTAAGAAGCTTCACTGGGAACAGCAAACTGTTTCACATAGGAAGGGAGATAAATAGAACAAATGGGCAAAAGACAACAGCTGAGAGAAATATTGCCAATAATTTTACAGTATTTTTTGTGGTATTGGGGATTGAACCCAGGGACATTCTACCTCCTAACTACACCCCCAGACCTATTTTTTATTCTTTATTTTGAAATCGGGTCTCACTAAGTTGCGGAGGGCCTCACTAAGCAGCTGAGGCTGGCTGTGAACCCGGATCCTCCAGTCTCAGCCTCGCAAGTACTGGAATTACAAGGGTGCACCACCATGCCCGGCTTTACAGTGTATTTTTTAAATCATGACTTCTCATATTGAAGAAACAATATTTGTAAATTAAACACAAGAATATGAAACTTCAGTGAAACAAGTTTCATCAACTGAATATCATACTGGATGAATTAACAAGCAAGGAAAACTGTATTTGAGACTATTGCAACAGGGCTTATGATTATTGCAATAAAAGAGACTGAACTCAATGGAGCTGAAACAAAAGTCATAGGCGTCCTGAATATTGGGGCGAGCTGTTGGAGAATTTAGCGATGAGGTTGGTTAGTGTTATTAGGCCATTTTTCACCAAACATAGCTTACAAAGTTAACTTTTCTGGGGCCTAAAATATTTTTATGGATGATGAATTTTCAAAGGAATGGCTCCCAGGTCTGGAGAAAAATATTCCCAGGTTCTGAAATTCACAAGAGGCTGGAAAAATATTTGAATCTCAAAGGGGCAGAGAATGAATTTATAATTGCAATTTTTCTCAAGTAAATCCTTTAAGAGAAAGGGATAGGGCTCCATAGTTAGGAAGACACTTGTGCAATGTTTAGTGTTGCTGAGGAGCATATCATTGCCATGCTGACGAATTAAAAATTTAAGAAAATAATAAAGCCGGGCGTGGTGGCACACGCTTGTAATCCCAGTACTTTGGGAGGCGGAGACTGGAGGATCCGGGTTCGCGGCCAGCCTCAGCTCGCTTTCTCTCTCTCTCTCTTTCTCTCTCTCTCTCTCTCTCTCTCTACCTAGTGAAGCCCTCCGCAACTTCGTGAGACCCGGTTTCAAAATAAAGTATAAAAAATAGGGCCGGGGGCGTAGCGCGGAGGTAGAATGCCCCTGCTTTCAATCCCCGGTACCGCAAAAAAAGAAAATAATAGAGCAGCAAAATGAAAAATATTTGAGACCAATAACAATCAAGGTTTAAAACTAGTACACTTGGTGAAAGACTCTCCTAAAGATGAAGTTCAGATGAGGGAATATAGTCTTAAAAGAAATTAGTAAGCAGCAGGAAGCAGTGGTCCGCAAAGGCTTAGTAATGACATAGAAATGTCTGAATAAGAATGGTCATAGAAAATAAAACAAAACTATTGATTTCATGGCAAGCTAAAATCGTGAATTGATTTATTAAGCAACTAATATCAAATATACTAAAGGAGTAAACGTAACTTCAGTATTACAATGCTTTTATATTCTTTCTGTTGAGAGAGTAAAATGAAAAGATCTTTGTATTTTAAGCATAGGATTCAGATTAACATCATATACATAAAAATAAGTGAACATCTTAAAAAACAAGTAAAGAAAAGCATAATATCAAAAACTTGATCATCTCAATAGAAACCAGTATAAAGAAAAGGAAGTGAGTAGCAAAGGCAAGGAAAAGAATATATAAAATATGCCTTTTAAAACATATTTTAATATTTTTATTACTTGAGCATTATATATATGCAATGAAAACAGAATATATCACACACAAACACACACACATACACACACACACACACACACACACACACTCATTTTAATATAATGTTTTTCCAAAGGAAAAGAGACCATATAGCTTTTGTCAGTCTATGTGGACTGCTTAAACAAAACATCATAAACAGGATAGCTTATAAACAGCAGAAATTTATTTCTTATCCTTCAGGACATTAAGAAGTCCAAGACCGTTTCTGTTTCATAGAGGGCACCTTCTCTCTGTGTCCTCAGAGAGGTGTCTGACACCTCTCGATCACCCCCTCAAGGGTGAAAGATCCCTGGAATCTCTTTTATAAGAACACTAATTCTCTCATGACCTAATCAACTCCCAAAGGCCCCACCTTCTAATACCATAACCTTGTTGTTTCAGTTTCAACATACAGATTGGGAGGGGGAACAGAAGACCAATTTGCAGGTTTAAGACAGACAAAGGACTCAGTGGGCTCTAGCAAGTAAGAAATAAGGAAACTGATGAAATCTGACTAGTGGAATAAGGGGGGACATTCTTGGGTTTGCAGGTCCCAGAGCAATAAGCCATATAACACTTTTAGTTTAAAAATGACATGATCCATTTCTAATATTTATCTTCAACAAATACTCAATTAGCTAATCTTTTGTGTCTTGATTGAAACTATACTTTAAAACTAATGTTGTTATCTTGTTGATGAGTAGAGTTTAGAAGGGCAGGACTGAAAGCAGAAAAAACAGTTCATTCACCCAGCAAATGTTGCTGTGCAATTTCTATGAGCCTGACCCTATTCAAGACATTAGGAATACGCCAGACATAAACAGCCTAATATTCCAACATATATTTCCTATTTTTATTTTACCCCCAAACTAAGAGCTACCAAATACATGGGTAAAATTAATTTCAAGTTACAAATAGTAATACTTACTATATGTAAATTCATATGTAAATATAAGTAGGAGAAGGAGGAGGAGAACAGGAACAGGATGGAAGAAGAAAATAGAGAAAACAGATGGTGACAAAAAACTAAAAAACAAAAGTGATTCCAAAAACCAAATAAAAAACTAGTGCTACTTTATTTTATATGTCTCATTATTATTTGTATGTATGTATTCAGTGTTGGGATGATATATATATTCTGATACTTTGTCTTCAATTCAGTTGCAAAGCCCTAAAATTTGGCCCAACATTTCTCTACCTCCTTTCTTCACCTTATTTGTTCCAGATATTCACTCTCCTTAACATAGCCCTGAATGACTTTTTTGAACCCATTCTCCCTGCAAGGTGTTTACTCTTCATCTATCCACTCTCTTGAGAATGTCTGAGAATAGCTACAGGGACCATGGCATTTGCCTCAGAAAGTTGTGAATAATTCTGGCTCTTTTTGAGAGGAAAAATATTACTTGTAATGCTAAAGAAATCGCAAAATGACTATTAAATGTCTAATAATTTTAATAAAAGGATAAATATGAATTTTTAAAATGAGTCCCTCACATTGACCGTTCATTGATTTACTCCAGTGTTATCTAAATCTCTTTTCTGTACACATCATGCCTTTGCAGGTTTCAACTTCTTGTTATTGAAAAGGATTTTTTTTATTTGGTACTGGAGACTGAACCTAGAGGTACTTTACTTCTGAGCTACACCCCCAGCTCTTATTATTTTTTTATTTTGAAACAGGGTCTTGCTAGGTTGCTGAGAGTCTAAGTTGCTGAGGCTGATCTGAAACCTGTCATCTTTCTGTCTCAGTTTCCCCAATACTGAGATTTTATGTATATGACACTGTACCCAGCATTGAGAAAGATTATTATGCTGGGGGTGGTGGCGCACACTTGTAATCCCAGTACTTGGGAGGCTGAGACAGGAGGATAGCAGGTTCACAGACAACTTCAGCTACTTAGGTCCTCTGCAACTCAGGGAGACCCTGTTTCAAAAAATAAAGAATAAAAAATAGGGCTGGGATGTACCCGGAGGTAGAATGCCCCTGGGTTCAATTCCCCAGTACCACATATACAAAAAAAGAGTTTTTATCATCCCATATTAAGAATGAACATCTGGGAGTGGTTTTGCATGCTTGCAATCTCAATACATGGGAGGCTGAGACAGGAGGATCATATGTTTGAGGCCAGTGTGCAGTAACTTAGATCTTTTATCAAAATAAAAAATAAAATAGGGCTGCAGATATAGTTCACTGGTAGAACACTCCTGGGTTCAATCCCCAGAACCAGCCAGCCATCACACACACACACACACACACACACACTCACACACACACACACACTAATTAAGTCTTCCTATTCTTCCTATTCATTGATTTCCTGTTTGGGGTTTCCTGTTCATGTTTGCAGTGTTGAAGTGGACACTACAGAACAGAAGAAATAATTTCTCTGTTGTTGACTTCATTTTTATTCTAAGAGGTGTATACTTGTCCTGTATCCTTTCCACCACATTCTAAGAAATTTTAGTATGAAAAAGAGGGGAAATAAATACAGGAAATTACATATGCCTTATTAAAATAGATATTATTCATTATATTGGGTGACTTTTCATATACATTTTGCAATGTTAATGCTGTTTTTGTAATTAAATTCATAATGTTTTGAAATATCTGCTTCTTCAGTTTCCTTTTCTAATTACAAAAGCAATATCACCCTTCAAATTGCTAACACTCATTTGAAAATAGGTTATTTTCTCATCTGTCATATGTATTACCTCTATTCTTATTAAACTAAACAACTCTTTAAGTCAATGAATCAATATTGTAATACAGGGACAAATGCACAAATGGTCTTGACCAGAACTGGAATTTTTACAACCACTTTCAAAGGGCACATTAAAAAAACTGTTGATGGACATGCAATCTACTCTCATTAAAATTGGTCTTTAAAATATCAATGCCTTGGATCCAAGTTGATAGTCATAAATGAGTGAATTGTTCCTTTTTAGAAGTGAGTCACTGGTATATTAGAATTAGAAGATTTCTCAAATGTACTCTAGTGACCTTAAATGCTCACTGAAAAAATATGAGCAATTTAATCATGTGTAAGAGAAAGTCCATTACAAAGCCCGGATAGAAGCCACAGAGAACTTTATGTGAGGATAATGCATGTTTTAAATTGAACATGAACATCCTGAAAGTAAGTACAGTCAATGGAGCGATTATGTAATGTTCTCGGTTGGAATGGTAATCAGGTCTCCATTTACATTCCCTAACAGCCAGCATAAAATATGCACAGGATTTACCAGTGTCCTTAATTGGTCCCAAGAATCTCTTGATATTCTGCATCCATCTGGATCACTTGCTTTTAAGTAGACACCTTACTTTGATTACTGTAATAGTATCATTTAATATATCTATAAATAGGAGAAAATCTTACACTGAAAATTGTATGGAATATATAAAAAATAAATAACTATTTAATCATGTTATTTTTCTCCAAGGGATTGAAACAGAGCTAAGATTACATAACATTAGTTTTCTAGACATCTTATGCCCATTAAATTTACACATAACTTTGGTTGTATAATGCAAATAATTTGGATTTTGTCCTAACAATCATCAAGAAAGCAGTCTTTTATTTCTAACCAGAGATATTCATTTCAACATTTGAAGAGTGAGGATTTTGGCATACTTTTTTCACATTCTTATATCAGTGTCCAAAACAGTGCCGTGCCTGGATATAATAGATGAAGGAATCAGGTTAAGCAATCCTATGTACATTCATGAAGCTATCAATACCACTTTCTTCTTTATATGCTTTTATTGGTACATTATAGCCTCATATCACAATGAAAATCAAGTTGACAGTAACATACATGCACACAATACTTGGTGACCCCCTGCCTCCCCTCCCCCTAGTACAGAGAACTGAGATTGACATTGGTATATTCTCATATGTACACATGGTCTATGGTAGTAATTCCATTAATGAACTTCATTCTTCCCTTTCCCCTTCCCTGGCTCCACCGAGGCTTCTCCACTATTGTCTGAAGTCCCTTTTGTATCCCCCTTACTCCCTAGCTTGCACATATTAGAGAAAACATATGACTCTTCTCTTTCTGTGATTGTCTGATCTCACTTAACATAATGCTCTCCAAGTCCTTCCATTTTCTTGTAAATTATATTATTTTGTTCTTCTTTATTGCTGAGTAGAACTCCATTGTGTGTATTTCCCATAATTTTGTGATCTATTCATCTGTTGATGGACACCTAGGTTGGTTCCATCATTTGGCCACTGTGAATTGTGCTGCTATGAACATGGGTATGCATATATTACTGTAGTTTTCTGGTTTCAATCCCTTTGGAATGATACCCAGTAGTGGAATAGCCGGGTCATATGGTGGATCCATTCCCAGTTTTCTGAGGAATCTCCACACAGATCTCCATAGTGGTTGAACTAGTTTGCACTCCCACCAACAGTGCAGGAGAGTTCCTACTTCCCTACATCTTCGCCAACATTTATTGTTATTTGACTTCTTAATGATTCTCATTCTGATTGGGGTTAGGTGAAATCTCGGAGTAGTTTTGATTTGCATTTCCATGATTACTAATGATGTTGAACATTCTTTCATGTATCTATTGGCCATTTGTATCTCTTCTTTCTTGAAGTGTCTACTCAATTCAGTTGTCCATTTCTTGATTGGGTTATTTGTGTTTTTCAATATTATAAATGGGGAGGTAGAGGGAACGAGGTGGGATACAGAGGGAAATGCACAGGTGCTATGTACCTGTATATTTCTACCACCCCAAACCTCAGTATGATGTATGATTACAATGTACTTAGAAAAGTATGTTAAAAATAATATTCTAAACAATTATCTTTAGAAATATTGCCCCTCACTCTATGTTTTCCCCTTTAATATTCTACTTAGACAAATGATAGAGCACATGTTTCTAGCCTCCATGTTTTCCATTTTTTTAATTTGGATATTTTCTTTGTGTCTATCATTCAAAATAATTTTACAAATGCATTTATTTGTTCTTGAATACTCTACTGAGCACTTTTAACACTTTATTTTCAATTTCAGTCCTTTAATATATTTTCTAAGATTTTTACTTTCTTTTAAAACCATGTTTCTGCTCATATTCCATTTTTCTTTAATAATTATACTTATTTTAAGTTTTGTATTATACCTACATATATATGTATGTGTGAAATTTTATTATAGGATTGTTGTTTCAAATTTCACTTTATTTAAAAACTGAAGTTTATCTTTTGTGTGTGTGTGTGTGATACTGGGGATTTAATTCAAGGACATTCTACCTCTGAGCCATACACCTCTATCCCTTTTTTAAATTTTGAAACAGTCTTGCTAAATTGTTGAGAATCTTGTTAAGATACTGAGATTGGCCTGGAACCTGAGATCCTTCTGTCTCAGCCTCCCAAGTACTGGGATGACAAGTGTGCAGCCCCACACCTGGCAAAGTTTAGCCTATATGACTGCATTTGTGGGAATATTATGAGCTTCTACTTTGGGAGTCTTTAAAAACAGGTTTTGTTTCTTCTGCTTCTAAATTATCCAGAATATTTACCATATAAACCTAAAGATCAAGGCTTTAGTTATATCATCTATGAAGGCATGTAAATTTGAACTTCAATCCTGGTTTATAATAGACCAAAGTTACTAACTTGTCATTGGGCTTATTATAACTTTGTTTTATTATTTTTATAGGTAATTTTGAATCAAGTTTGAGACAAACATGTTTCCCAACCCTCTGTGCTCACTAGTGGAGGGAAGCATGCAGACACTCTTTCCTGTGTCACAATTAGTCCTGGTTTTTGTTCAAGAACCTTATTTATAACCCACCCTCTTGAAGAGCCCAAGGGGTCATCTCTAGACATACAGCTGCTAAAAACAGGCCTCTGTGTTCCCAATTCATCCAAGGTAGTTAAAGCTTCATCATCTGCTTAATATTCTGGTTTTTAAGTCTCTTTTCCTTATAAGTCCCTGAATAATATCTTCCTTACTTTTAAAAACTGGATTTATAAGTGGCTAGATAGATACAGTCAATTTTCATTACTTGAAGTAGTTATGTCCTATAAACTTACAGTGAATGCTGAATTAGCAAATATTGAATCATTGCTCCTAGGGGAAATAAACCATTAGGATGTTGTAATACCCCAGATAACATTTTATCAAATGATCAATCAGTATGTATCCTTATTTTAGGAGTGTTTCTGTTTGGAGACACCTTGTTTAAAATGTACTATTGATTCATTAACACTGAACTTGCAGCCAACAGCACTGTTAGTCATGCCTGAACAAAGCAGATCTAATACACATAGTTTCCCCATGTGGCACATCACAGTCTTCTTACAGTTAGAAACATAGACAGCACTTCAGCTCTGTGCTCAGGGATGAGTTTAAATAGTGATATCACCAACAACACTAAATAACTGCAGAAAAGGAACCTCTTCTACAGAACAAAACAAAAGGAAGAACATTATTTTGTTTGACTTCCAGAGGGAACATTAGGTAAAAATAAATAAAAATGTAGATATGTAATGAAATGGCATTTCAAATTAGCTACAATACCACAGTGTCTGAAATAAGTCTGAATATGTGTTTTGAATTTGTAATAAAATGATTAAGTCTTAAAAAAAGATATTACAAACTCATGTTAATATTAGAGTGATTTACAGTAATTATCTGGAAGACTCATTTGGTTATATATGAATACTTTTGTGTGTGTGTGTGTGTGTGTGTGTGTGTGCGCGCGCGCACTGGGAATTGAATCCAGGTGCATTCTACTTCTGAGTTACAACTCAGCTCTTTATAATTTTTTATTTTGAAACTAGATCTAGCTAAATTACCACACAAGAATTATAAATATCTTTAAAGAATATATCAGTTTTTATTTCAATATTTGTAATTATTTTATTATACTTCTATATACTTATCATAGATTTAAGTCCTAAAAATGTGCTCACAGATATTAAAATATTAGATTTTAAGGTCAGTAATATTTTTTAAATAAAATGTGTCATTTTTGATGAAAATAATTTTGAAAACGAGTTTATTTTAGGGAAAAACAAGTAGGAAAGAATTCTTTTGAAGCTCTCTAGAGTACTTTTATATATCATGTTTAAAATTTTCTTTCTTAGCTTCTTTTTTTTAAAAAAAAACAACTAAAATCCTTCACAGAAGAAAAAAGAACTATAAGTCAAAACATCAAGCAAAGTAATAACCATATGTGAATAGTTCAAAATTAGTTAACAGAAATTATGATTTTGAGAACGAATTTAACAAAATTTTTAACTTTGTTAAAAAAACAAAAATTCCCATACAGATGTGATTTCTAGAGTGGAAGCTTTCCTTTTCTTTCAACAAGCATATCTTTCATTTGAAAATACTTCTGGTCATCTCTGGAAATTATTTGATCCAGAATGATCATATTAATCATTCTCAGGTTTTAATAAAATTAGTATTAGTATCTCATAGTAAAATAAAACAATCCCAAGTCTACATTTCTATATATCAAGATCGTTTTGTTTTTAAACAAACTATTTCTTCTTCGTTATATTCTGAAATTAAGTGACCTTGTTCAAGAGAACTACAACCTTATAGTTATGATTTCCGGGGCTATTGATCATTTTATCAATTTCTCTGTAACTTGGAACATTGCCAGTTATATCTTGGCTGAAAAGTATTATACTTGAACAAACGTCACTAATAAAAAAAAGTTCAAATTATTTGGGCAATATTTTATGTACACAACATTTTTACTTGTGTTTCCCAAACCTCTCTTACTCTTTCTTCTGTTTCCAAGTTATTTATCTTTTGGTGTAAAATGTATTTCAAATACAATAAAATACCGCAGGATTAATATAGTACCTTCAATGTTTTCTTTGACTTGCCATAGTGTTTATTGTGTGGCACAAATTTTCTGTCGTCAACTATCCTAAAGCTCCTACATGGTTTTAAAATTTCTCCTGGGGTTATAAAAAATAATAAACAAGCTCAGTCAACTTTTTTTGTCACTGTTGATAATATTAACAATTCCAGAATGGTCATGCTGTCCACAACATTGAACAATCACATAGCTTCGCCAAAGACAAATTGTTATATGTAATTTGAAGGTCAGGGAAAGTGATACAATAGTTGCCAAGAAGCATTTAATATCCCCTTACCCTTAATCATCTTGTCTTCCAGTGAAAACTTAAGGAGTTTTAAGGAATCAATTATAGAGATAAGGAGGCTAAATGTGTTTTGGGGAGAGGCATATCGCTGTTACATTTACATGAAGCTGCATTGTCTTGAGATGAAACAACTTGAAGAATAAAATAAATCTATTACATTTTGTATTCATGCATTTTTACTTCTAAAAATAAAATGGATAGATTTTGAAATTTTCTTCAATAACAAGTAATAAGATCAAAAGACCCTAGAATACTGTGAATATCTAATGGCAACTTGCTTCCCCCTTCAAGAAAGTCATTCTTTTATAATTGTATCTGTCTTAATTGAGGTTATACATCAATAATTATTAAGTGTCATGACCCTTGGAATAATAGTTTAAAACACTCAAAGAATTTTCATGGATTTAAAATACACTGATTTAAAATACCTCAGTATTTCACAGTCTCTTATGTGTAATATACTTATTAAGACTTGACATGTAATGCTTATTTAAAATAAAACATTTGTTACAATATTCACTGTCTAATGAGATAGTAATTCTTTTCTATTTTTAAATAAGGATGTCAGAGGAGAGAACTATTGTGACCTCTATAACTTAGGGAAACTGAAAATGGAGTATATGACAATAGCAATAAAGAGTGTCTGTTGAGCCTCCATTAAACAACACTCTTAAATAATTGTTCTTCCTATTTTGGCTCCAACATCTTTTTCTTTTCTCTTTTTTGGTACTGGATATTAAACCTAAGGGCATTCTACCTCTGAGCTATACCTCCAGTCCTTTTTATTTTGAAGGAGGATCTCACTAAATTGCTGAGGCTGGCCTAGAACCTACAATCCTCCTGTCTCAGGCTTCCAATCCAATACGGGGTTTATAGAGGTTCAACACCATGCCTGGCTTAATGCTATTTCTAATTAATCTATCTCACATCAACCTTTGTCACACTGTCCTAGTTATTGAGAGATTTGTCTGCTGAACATTTTGTTTATGAGTTATACTCTCACAGGTCTATAGTCTTATTCACATTTCCTACAGCATTCATGCAGACAGCAATGGTGCTTGAGTGATTTGCTTGTCAGTACAGCATTGTCTTCTGAAAGTGCCTATTGAATTTCTGACACAGCTAATATGAAAGCTCTCCCTGATCATGTAATATGAGAACAAAATGAAGTTGAATAGTATCTGAAATAGTTTTTCATTCCTTAAAATTCTTTTACTATTGTAACTTCCCATTCTATACTATTAAACATTATTTTCAACACTTAGCTTCTATTGTTAAACCTGACCACTTGTAGTTTCTTCAGAGCTGTGCTGCCTCCCCTTTATGAACTTTTATAATTGAAATATATTGAATGGAAATGTTAATGCTTTAGCAAGTCATGAGGCTTTTGCTTGTCAAGTCCTCTACCACTCTCAAAACACTATACCTGACATTCCTATTCACTCTGTGTGTTATTAAATATAATTGGAATATGAGTTGCTCACTCAGATAAAAGTAAACCACCTTCAAGAAATGTTAAAGGGAAAATAATAGGCAGAATATAATTGACTCCCGTGTTTATACTGTAATGATAGTAGTTCTCTTTCTTTTATTTAGAAATTTCAGAAGACAATTATGGGTTTAGTTGACAATTACAAAAAAATCAATATTCATTTGGTTTTATAGTTAACTTGAATGTTCTTTTTATTATTTACTTCACTGAAATCTGGATTTCTTCAAATATTGCTAAAAAGTCATGTTCTAGATTATTCTCCAATCTCTGTTTTTAAAATTTAAGCAAACTTATTTTGTGTGGATGGTGTACTTGTCCTGAAAGGCTTTTCTGGGATGTTTTTTCTCTGAGTAAGAGTATTTGGTCTATTCGTGAAGACATTTAAGTCTTTGAATATGTACATGATTAAAATTCCTATTTTCCAATATGCTACCATGTGTTCATGGTAAACTATTTGCACTTATTAGACTTACAACTAAAACTCAACTTCCTAGAATCCTACTTGACAGGGATATCTGTCAGGTTGTTTACCCTGCTTCTTATTTGATACAGATAAATTGGGAGCAAGATCTAGTAAGAGAAACTACTGTTCAAGAATTCTCATTTGGACTTGATGTGAATGAAACACTGAAGTTTTTCATGATATACATTTTCATCTATAAGAGATATACATATAATATGAAACTTTGTTCTAGGAGTTTAACTATACTATGAACAAATTTCTAAAATATGGAATAATGCTTAACATTAGGACAGAGTAAATGCTGACATTGGAATCTTTGGTCCTAAGGGAAAGAATTTAGGATAGAGAAATTGTGATAATTTTTATTCTGTGCTTTTTAAAGAAAGTTTAGTTGAAGAAATAAATGGCTAGTTTGCTGGCAGAAATGAGAAAAGCACAAAAAGTGTGCATACATTTTAGCAATAAAGTCTTGCAGAGAAAGAATGCTTTCAGATACCAAACAGATAACTCTGAAAGGGAACTTGAAAAGGACAGCACCATTGAAACTTATCTCTGTGACCAAGATTTGATCAGTACAGTGCCTTCCTTGCACTCCCAAATTAATATCACAGGCAGCCTTAAGTTAGCTGGCATTAAAATAAGATACTATGAGATAGGGTTTCAGAAATAAATCAGACTTGATCTATATATCTAAGACAAATTATAAGTGCATTATGGACATCTGACACAGATTATCAGCAAAAAGAACCAGGATCCTAATAATCAAAGAAAGCACATGTTCAGAGTTCATGCAAACTTAAACTGCAAATGCTTTATGTCTTTGAGTCTTAGAAGAATTCTTATGCTCCCAAACACCCACTGAAGGTGCAGCCAGATGGAAATTTTTAAAAAAGCAAAACCTTCGAGTGGAAAGAAGCCATTATGGTTCTATTGAACCTGCAGTGTGAAGAGGGTCCATGAGGACTGCTCTGCAGGGAGCAAGGAGCTTAAAGACATTACAAGTTAGATAGGGAAAGGTCAGATACAGTCAGTTCTATTTATAGGATTTCTCACTATCAAAGTCTTGGCAGATGTGAGGATTTTAAATTGTATTAGACATGGAACAGGATTCAGTAACTGCAAGAGTAGGGTCACAGTTTCATCAGACATTAGTTGGTCAATTTGAGTTTAACAAAAGAAATGAGGAGGAACGGATGATAGAGTCATTAGAACATTTTCAGTACTTTGACCCTTTTTGAGAAGCATATTGTGTTACCAGAACAGTAGACTATAGTCCAGTGAAACTTGCTCATCCCCACACCCACTACCTCCTCTAGAAAAAGAGCCACACCACATTTCCAGCCTCTCTCAGTTATGTGTGAACACAGACATGCACTGAGGCAATATATTCCTTCTGAAGGCCTGGCCCATGGAAACCTACCACCAGTAAACCTCCTGTCTCTTTTTTCTGACTTGATGCAGGTGAGTACAGGATTCTAAAAATCCAGAAGTCAAAGATAGTAAAACCAAAGGGGAGAGGATCTGAGTACCAAAATTACTATTTCAAGAAGTACTTCCTGTTCATCAGGAATACCTACTTTTATTTCATTTGAAAAAACAACTAAACCTTGCTTGAGTTAAACCACTGAGGTTTGATAGAGTACGAGCTTCACTCAGTAACTACTGAATGGTTGCCCAACATCCATACTCTGTTCTATCTAGGCCATCTTAATGCCCATTGTTCCAGTCATTTACATCTTTTAATTTTGTTTCTCTGTTGCCTGATGTGTATCACCTTAAAAAAATGTTATATTACATTGTCTTGGGCAGAAAAAGAGTCTCACAACTGGAGGGGATGGGACTTTCCTCATCAAAAAGAATCATGAGTCCTGCTATGATTCGAATACTTATCCTGTTCCCCCCAATTTTTATGTTGACACCAAATAATCAATACGATGACATTAGGAGGTAGAGCTTATGTGATGGTATTAAGTTGAGGCCAAAGCCCTCATGAATAGACTTAATGTCCCTATATAAAAGAACCAGCAGGAGTGTTTCATTAGTCCCAGTAGAATTGTCACACCTGGAAGGAGAGGACTGTCACTCTCTCAAAGTTGCAACAAAATTGCATTGCATTTCTCTACTTGGGTCATTTGGGCATCCCTAAACCAATCTCTGAAGCAAGGAAATAAAATATGATAACAAGCCACTTGTGATACTGTTGGTGTGCCAACCTCACCAAAAGCCCAACCACATGGGGTTAAACAATATTGGACTTGACCCTTTATAATCATAAGCTAAAATAAACCTCTCTACTTCATGAGTAACCTGCTAGTTATTTTACTACAGTAATGTAAAACTGAATAATACAGAGGCTCATAGGGCATAGGTCTAAATATTCAAAATTAATATACCAACCAAACTGCTAAAACATATATTCTACTACCTTGAAATATTATATAATATTAGAGAATATAAAAATATATTCAAATGAATGAGTTTTAGATTACAGAAAGTAAAAAACATGACTTACTTATTTTTACAGTATATATTGGCCACACTGTTAATAAGCCATCAGTGTTCAAATGAGCAATAAATACATTTGTAATCATATTGCATTTAATCTATTAAATTTGTTTTGATTCCCTTTGACTGGAAAAAAAGCAATAGTAATATCAATCATTTTTCATATTATTTCTGTTATATTAAGCAATATTTTTAAAAGTTATGAAATGAAGTGGAGTTTTATTCACTATAGAAAATTTGAATATGTTTTGTCAAAGCATAAACTGTAATAAGTAAAATGTTTTAAATAACATCATTTTTGATAAAATATACAATTACTAGTATAGGAAAAATTCCAATTACCATGTGTAAATATCAAAATATAAATCAAATTTATTTATATCAAGCTTAATTTATACTACATACTTTCTAAAAAAACTATTGTAATATGTTTAACCTTTTTAACCTAGTTACTGATGGGAAAAATAGTATAGGCTTTAGGTGTTATTTATAGAGCTGCCATACAACCTTAAGCAGTATGCATTTGAACATATTGAAATTGTCCCTCACTGGCAGTGTGTGAGTCTGATGAATATTGTACTAATTCATAAGTTTTTTTGCTGGGTTCAACTAAAGTACTCATAGGACTCTTTTAAATGAAATATATGCAAAATATTACAAATTCTTAAAATTGTAACATTTTAATGATATGTTAGAAGTAATTCACATTTTTCTAAGCATTTCTTTTTTTATTTATATCCATTTACTGGTGCATTGTAATTATACACTTGATAGGTGTCAGGTTAGAAGAATCATACATGCACACATTGCCCATTTAGCCCTCCCTCAAGTCCCACCCCATTCGCTCCCCATTCCCTCCCTTTAGTGCTTTGCACAGTGATTTGAGTTTTATAAGTTTGGATATATACCTCATGCGCTTTAGTGTGTTTCCCTCCACCCCCTCCCAACTCCCTCAGTTAGGTCATCTTTGTTCATCTAAACTTTTCATCTTCTTTGTCTGGAGTCCCTTCTAAATCTCCTTCTCTCTAGCTTCCACATATTAAGGTGAACATCCGACTTTTCACTCTTTGTGCCTGACTATTCTCACTTAGCATAATGTTCTCTAATTCTTTCCATTTCCCTACAAATGATGTGATTTTGTTCTTCTTTATGGCTGCATAAAATTCCATTGTGTACATATCCCATAGTTTTGTAACCCATTCATCTGTCGATGGACACCTTGACTGGTTCCAAAGTTTGGCAATTGTGAATTGTGCAGCTATAAACATAGACACACATGCATTAGTCTGGTAGTTTGGTTTCTGATCTTTTGGGTAGATGCCTAGAAGTGGTATTGCTGGGTCGTACTGTAGGTTCATTCCCATTCTTCTGAGGATCCTCCACACTGTTTTCCAAAGTGGTTGCACTAATTTGCAATCCCACCAG
>PVJS01007393.1:0-56285 GCA_004027185.1 Glis glis
GGAGGAGGAGGAGGAGGAGGAGGAGGAAGAGAAGGAACCATAACTAAAACAGAAGGTGCAGTGAGTTAGATCTGTCCAATAAATACCACAGGGACATCAAGGTCCAAAATATTTCCACTGCATTTTCTAATCAGGAAAATTTTAGTGAAAACAATTTCAGGGGAGTAGAAGAAGGTGGAATTAGAATACAGTAGTTTAAGGTATGATTGAAAAGTAAGAAGGTAGAAACCGCAAGTCCAAGCTACATTGTCAAGAAGTTGCAATAAGGCTGTCTTAGCCTATTGCCCATGGAGAGTGTATCACCTAAACTTCATTCCTGAGTCTGAGTTTATCAGTCAACTTTCCAATTATTACCTGGCTTCCCATGCACGCCTACCTGAGTAGGAAGAGAATGTGCTGTTTCTAGGTACACACATCTTTCAGTCCATGTGATGGCCACATTTTTTCATTATAAATAAACAGAATTTTGGCTTTCAGAAGAAAAAAGGACATTGAAGAAAAGAAAATAAGAAAGCAAGAGGGAAGTTTAACTGAGAAAAGGCAATATAGTTAAAAGAGGAAGTCTGGGATCAAAGGGAGGATAATTGAAGTTATAAGCACATTAAGCAAATTTATGATAAGATGAAGAAGTGAGTGAAACTGAAGATGCAGGGCAGAGGGGCATCTGTTTGGTTGGTAAATGGCTGAGAGCATCTCCTGGGTACCAAGAATGGGTAGTAAATGCTGAGGACACAGTAATGGTAATATACATAGAGTACTGAACAGGCAGGAGGGAGTTGGGGGTGTCTTGTGCTGAGACTCCTGACTGCTCAGGAGGCTGAGGCAGGAGGATCACAAGTTCCAGGCCAGCCTGGGCAACTTAACCAGACCCTGTCTCAAATTTAAAAAATGTTAGACACCTAGGCTGGTTCCATAACTTGGCTATTGTGAATTGTGCTGCTATGAACATGGGTATGCATATATTACTGTAGTTCTCTGGTTCCAACCCCTTTGGGAAGATACCCAGGAGTGGTATAGCCAGATCATATGGTGGATCCATTCCCCGTTTTCTAAGGAATCTCCACACTGATCTCCATAGTGGTTGAACTAGTTTGCAATCCCATATGTGAATATACCAACGTCAATCTCACTACTCTGTATTGGGAAGGGGGGGGAGAATGGAGAGGCGGGGGGGGGCATCAAGTGCTGTGTGCATGTATATCACTGTCAACATGATTTACATTATGATGTGAGACTATAATGCACTAATAAAAGCACATTTTAAAAAAATGTTAAGAATGTAGCTCAGTGGTAGAGCATTTGCCTAGAATACAAATTCAATCCCCAGTATCACAAAAAAATTAGAAAGTTCCTAGTGAATTGGAACATCCATTAAGAATTAAAAGTTTTGTATACCAGGCATGGTGGTGCGCACCTGTAATCCCAGTCCTTGGGAGGCTGAGAAAGGAGGATCGCAGGTTCGAGGACAACTTCAGCAAGTAGTGAAACTCTCATCAACCTAGTGAGACCCTGTTTCAAAAATAAAATAAAATAAAATAAAATAGATCTGGGGTGTCTCTTGGAGGTAAAATGCCCTCAAGTTCAATCCCCAGTAACACACACACACACACACACACACACACACACACAGAATTAAAATTTTGTTGCTTAGAGCCTAGCAACCAACAGTTATTTTTTCTCTCCTTTCTCTCATTCACTTCTATCCCAAACTTTACCACTCCCCATCCGGAAGATGGAAACAAACCACACAACTGAACTGCGATGGAGGCCACACGGGAAAGCCAGGCCACAGTGCTTCTAAAAGAGCTCGGTGATCTGAAAGAAGGAAAGCCAGACCACCTACACTTTACAAAACCACTGAAGCTTCATCCCGAGCTGACTTACCCATGTCCTGAGATGTAGCACTGGGTTCACTCTCACACTGTCGTCCAGAAAATGAGGCTTACAGAGCTCGAATGACTCCCCAGAGTCACAGCTAATATTTAACAGTTAGCAGTTAGGATTTGAATTCTATGTCTCTCTCTGCTGTGTGTGTGTGTGTGTGTGTGTGTGTGTGTGTGTGTGTGTGTGTGAGAGAGAGAGAGGAGAGAGAGAGAGAGAGAGAGAGATTGGGGATTGAACACAGACACATTCTACCTCTAAGCTACACCCCTAGCCCTATTTTATTTTTCATTTTGAAACAGGGTCTCACTGAGGTGCAAAGGGCCTCGCTAAGTTGCTGAAGCTGCCCTCGAACCCGTGATCTTCTTGTCTGTCTTGGCCTCCCAAGTACTGGGTTTACAGGTGTGCGCCACCACTGTCTCTGTTTTTTTAAACCATGCTTTGCCCTCTAAATCACACAGGTGCCAGTTGTTTATCACCACTGCAACATTCTGAAAACACATGCTTAAATTGTAAAAAGAACTTCCAAATGGCATACCGCTGAAAGCAAATGATACATAGCGTGGTGGTGCACGCTTGTAATCCCAGTACTTTGGGAGGCTGAGACCGGAGGATCCGGGTTCGTGGCCAGCCTCAGCTCTCTCTCTGTCTCTGTCTCTGTCTCTGTCTCTATCTCTCTCTCTCTCTCTACTTAGTGAAGCCCTCCGCAACTTCGTGAGACCCGGTTTCAAAAATAAAGTATAAAAAATAGGGCCGGGGGTGTAGCGCGGAGGTAGAACGCCCCTGGGTTCAATCCCCGGTACCGCAAAAAAAAAAAAAAGAAATCTAATGATACCTGGACATTTGTCTAGAATCAACAATAACTGGATTATCTTTAATTGCTTAACTTCCCAGCTTTCTCAGGGCACAGAACCGAAACACATAATGTCTTATTTTTTTTTTGTAGTTCTAATAGAAGTTCAGTTTCTAAAGCATAATTGGCAATATAGAGTTAGAATATAAAAAGAAACCTAGTGAAAAATACGAAATTACTGTAAAATACATTGAGTTGGGTTAGAAATTTATTTTCTGAAAGAATTACATATTATATTATAATAACCTAATGGCCTTTAAAATTCTTAGTTTCATTTTTAAAAACCCAACTCAGTGACTCCAGCATTCCTCTCCTCAAAGAACTGCCTTAGTTCAAATGATGTCTGTGTCTATATAGATGGGTCTAGAAACAGAGATAGAACAAAGGTAAGCCGGATGGCTGTACCTAAAAATAAGTGAAATGTGACCATTTTCCTTATCCCCAAGAGGAGAGAATATGGCCAAAGCTAAACCATGGAAATGGGGAATGGCTGAGGAATGTGGCTGGTGGGGAAGAAGATCAAGGATCTGGCAAGAATTTAGCAAAGTCACTAGAGATACTCAGGGGTCACCTTGAGAGCTTAATCCGAAAAGACTGTGCAGAGATCTTTGGAGGCAGGATTCTGATTCTCAGGAATAGGGGTTCCAGTGAATATTATTGAAATTTAAAGGGTAGGTGCCCCTAGTTGACATCAGCATTGTGGTAGATTTTGCCATTTTACTTATTTAAAACAACATATATATTTTACCTACTTCTGAGTTATAAGTTTGTACTTGTTTACTCTAGATGACATAAATATAATTTACATTTTCAAGTGAAGCAGCCCTTTATATTTGTAAATTTCAGACTTTTTTTGGTAGGTTTTAGGTGTATTATTGACCCATCCATTTGTGTGAGCTCCTCATGTATGACAGAGATCTTGTGGACTCTAGTTTTAATTTAATGCATGGATTAAGTATGCCTCTATTCAAGATGCTAATTTAGTACAAAGATTCTTGGCTTTAATTGTCTATACAGTATTATAAACACTCTGAAAATATGGGCAATTTAACGTTGTGTAAAAATAGACAATAAAAAACTTTATTTGAGCTGGACATGGTGGCATACGCTTGTAATCCCAGTATTTGGGAGGCGGAGACCGGAGGATCCGGATTCGTGGCCGGATTCGTGGCCTCAGCTACTTAGTGAGGCTCTCCGCAACTTCATGAGACCTGGTTTCAAAATAAAGTATAAAAAATAGCGCCGGGGTGTAGCTCAGAGGTAGAACGCCCCTGGGTTCAATCCCCAGTACCGCAAAAAAAAAAAAAACTTTATTTGTGCATTTATTGCAAGTATTCCTATGCTGTCACTTTTCTCAAGGGCTAATACTTTAGCTCTACAAAAATTACCACGATGAACTCACACTTAATGCCAGATCATTGTTGGGTAGGTAAACCAAAAGGATGAAGCTTTAGTCTTTCGAGAACTAAAGAAAATTTATATAGAAGGAACTCGAACTATCAAAGAAGGAAAAAGCCCTTGGATACCCAAATCAACTGGCCAGTAATTCTCATTATTAGAAAAAAGAACTATAAGAAATCTATTCAGATCACAAAGTTTGCTTATCAATTCAATATTCTCTACATAGCCATTTGTACCTTTTATTGAAATGTCAAAAGAAAGTTTAATGAAATGGCTACAGTACTATAGCCAACTTCCCTTTATGGATTGTCTGTATGCCATGCCCTCTAATATGTCCAGAGTCTACAAGGGGAGATATAGTCATGTCTGTTTTGCATCTGAGGAATTCGATGTTGGCCATGTATAGTAAATGGCTCTCCCAAAAACACAGTGGTAAAGGACTCCATATTAATGCCTGTCCTGAAACTCTTCTCCCAGACTGCCCTGAACTGCAGGCCTCCAGGAGAGTTGCAAGAACTTGAGATGGTTTTTCTCAATCCTGAGTTGGCTATCAGAATTCCCACATGGCGTACCCTCCAGCCTAAGAGCAAGGAGATGTCCAGTTCCTTGCATCCTGCTCTAACTCAGCTGTGCACTTGCATGGTGTCAGTGCAGCTTCTACCCCTGGAGTTTAGTGTAGAACTCTCTAATCATCAACAAAGATATTTTCTGTCTTAAAAAAAATTAGAGCCATTAGAATTTACCCACTCTGACCAAAGTGTAATGAGAGGAGTTTTTCTAAATGCTCTTCTTTATAGGCACTGTCAGCACTGGCCAGTTGTTGCTTTTTAACACAGTATGTGTGTTTCATCTCTTGGTAGCAGAGACAAAGGCTGCTTGTTTGGCAGTCACTTGTCATCCCCTCTCCTGTACACATTCATCCATTTGTCACATCTGGTGGGAGTTGTACAGGGAAGCTTAAGAAAAATGCTTTACTCTTGTCTTGATGATAGAAAGCATTTCTCACTACTGGTAGCATGGTGGTAACGTTTTATTCCTTCTGGCAGTTTTTAAAGACTTATTTGACTTTGGGGGAACCTGCAGTATATCTCTAAGTCACAGTTCAAAAGTGTAAGACAACATTTCTCATTTTCAATTTTGGCTGAAAAGTCTTAACTTTGACTGTGGCACTTCAAAGTTAGAGGGAACTTGGTTTTAAAAAATGGATGCTGATATGAGATGGCATATTTAATGACAGATGTATCTATAGAAAGCTGTTAAGATGCAGATTATCCCCCCTGGAGTGGGGGAGGGAGATCAAAACTGCCAATCTATAAAATATACTCGATAGAGGAAGGCATGGAATCTATCTTCGCGAGTGCTTTGATTGCAGGGGACAGTATAGCAGCATGTGGCATCATAACCCAGAGCAGACAAATCAGCTTGATGACTTTCAAAGCCAGGAATACTGCTGCAGGCAAGGGTACTCCAGTCTAGGAGAAATTAAAACATATAGAGACTGTTATTAATTCCATATCTATTTTTGTATAGTCAAATCTGTATGCAAATCCTTAGCATCTCATTTCAGCAGATTAATCTAAAAGTGAAGAGTGCTATGTGAAGGGAATATAATGATAAAGCTCTGCAAATGAGTAGCACTGCTCAAGACGTGTGGGCTGCAAACTTGGAGGCTTTTGTAAAATTTATTTTTTGTGCTAAGAAGAAATGTTTTATATCGATATGCTCATTTGTGAATCATTTCAAAGGGGAAAGTAATAGAACCAATTTCCAAGGTTTTCCTTTGCAATCCTGACTTGGCAAAAGTTACAGCGCTAGGTTTGTTAGGCACCTCCCGTGGTTTCACATTCTAAAGGTAATCAACCAGACAGCTAACTGGGACTTTTATCTTTACTCCCAACTAGTAATCCAATATCTCATTTCTAAACATTGTCATAGGAGTGAAAATGTGTATGTAAGGAATCTAATTACTGAGTGCAGATTAACAAGAAATTGTATTATAGATGCATCTGTGGAAGCCTGTAAGTAATAATTCCAAATAATAGTAATTCTGAAGAGCATGGAGATAAATTGTGTACCCTGTTCGGAACCAAGGATGTAATAGCTGCATTCTAATCCATCGGTTGTATAGGTTGTATATTTAATCTATAATGGGCAGAGTCTGGTGTGTTTTCAAATAGTATCATAAAGAAGATAGTTCACTGGAGTAGATATTAATTCTGTCCCATATTTCTAAAACAAGTAGAGAAACTTTCAAAGTTTTAAAATAATAGGTGGGAGCTTTACCTTCCGTTCCCTTTCAATTAAAGACATTACTATAGGTAAGCTGGACATTAATCTGGTGCTTATGGCCCAGATCAAAAGCACTGGCCATTATTTTAACTTTGAACACTTGTGTGGTCTCAGTAGATTTTGATTATTCATGTGTGGTTATTCTGACAAAGAAATATTGAACATTCCTTTTTTTGTTGTGGTGGTGTTGGGGATTGAACCCAGGGGTATTCTAGCTCTGAGCTACATATACCACCAGTCCTATTTTATTTTCTGTTTTGAAACAGGAACTCATTAAGTTGCTGAGGGCCTCATTAAATTGCTTAGGCTGACCTAGAACCTATGATCCTCCTATCTCAGCATCCCAAGTACTGGGATTATAGGAGTGCGCCACCATGCTTGGCTAACATTCCTTTTTTGTGTGTGTGTGTGGGGGGGGGACTAAGGATTGAACCCAAGGGCATTCTAACCTCCGAGCTAAAACCCCAGCCCTATTTTATTTTTTATTTTGAAACAGGGTCTCGCTAGGTTGCTGAGAATCTCACTACTTGCTGAGGCTGTCCTTGAACCTGCAAGCCTCCCTAGCACTGGGATTACAGGCGTGCGCCACCACGGCCAGCTTAGCATTCCATTTTTAATCAGATAAGAAAGGAGAGATTGGGAGTAAAGGGAAATATACCTCCATATTTATTTTCACACACATTTGACTCTATGTAGGCATTCCAGCTTCAACTTTCTTAAGTGTGTTTTCCTTTGAATTCATTAGAGAAATGAGACATTCAATGAGAAATCCAGAGAGAACTTTCTTTGAGGGCAGGAATCTTATTCCTCGCAGTGTTTTGTTTGTTTGTTTTTTGTGGATTTCCTCTGCAGATGAAGCTTTCGTTTAATGATTGGCCTGGAGAGGTTCCCTCCTCTTTTTGTATCCATTAGTATTGATTGGTTATTTCAGCTCTGTTGAGAACTAGGCACTAATCCTCTGGATTCTACTCTGGTTGACTTAACCATGGAGTTAATGGTGGGGACCTATTCAAAGCATTTGAACTGTCAAAGCAGTAATTGCACTGGATACAGTTAAACAGACAAGGAAGATTTTATTTCCAACTATTTCAACAGTGAGAGACCAGGATGGAGTTTGGAATGAACCCCATCAAAACAAGAGGCTTTTGAGAGGTGGTTTTAAGCCCTGGGGTGAACAAGTGGGAAAGTAGTGAAGGACTTTCGGGGAAGGCTGATCGATGGATGTGTGGAGCACATTCAGTTATTCCTCAGTTTGCAGCTTTTTTCTCTGTGATTAGGCCACCTGTATTTGCTAATTGGTGCCTCTCAAAGTCGGGCTTCTATCCTCCTGTAGAAATAGGGATACTCATTGTGATGTGAGACTACAATGCACCAATAAAAACATAAAAAAAAAAAGAAATAGGGAGACAGGGAACTAACTTCCTTGAGGATTACTTTTCAAAGGGATGGCTTCCAAGTCCTTGAAGATTTTCTGGGGTTGTAAAAGTGGCCAAGTGGCTTTTCAAATGATTTACATCTCAAAGAGGCAAAGAAAAAAATTAAAACTATACCTTTCTAAAGTAAATGCCCTAGGAAGAGGGAGGTCTGGGGCCTCAGGGCAGGAGCAGTTTAAGACTGGGGAAATGTTAAGGCTTTCTTGAACAGTATTGTTAGCAGTACATATTTTTTTAATTAAAAGATTCCAGGAGGAACATTTTTTAGTCTGGCTGAATTTCAGATCTTTATTGTAAAACTACCTGCTTCTTTTTGATACTTATTAAAATAAGAATGTTATTCATTTTACACTAGTGTCTAGAACTATGTATCGGGCAATTTTTCTTAAGAGTAATCTTTTTGGTCTCCACATTTCTGTTATTTTATTACCTAAAATTTTTTCACTCTGCTGTTTTATGTGTTATTCTTTAGAGTTCTTCCATTTGTTGGTAAAATTAAGGTAGGATTTCAAAATTCCGGGTTTTATAGGACTCATTGCACACCACAAGCATGAAATGAAGTAGGGGTTGAATATCCCTTATCCAAAATGCTTGGGACCAGAAGTGTTTGAATTTTGGGATTTATTGAGATTTTGGAATACTTGCCCATACATAATGAGAGATCGTGAGGATGAGAACCAAGTATTAAACACAAAATTCCTTTTATGAATTATATATAAGATATAAATAAGTATATATCTTTATATATACTTTATATAGCTTGACGGTAATTTTATACAATATTTTTGGTGTGCCTGTGTTTTGACTACAACTTATCACTTAAGGTCAGGTATAGAATTTTCCACTTGTGGTATCAAAGAGTTTCAGATTTCAGAGCATTTGGATTTGAATTTTCAGATTAGAAATGTTCAACCTATATGAGGACAAATAGGAAAAAACAACTGGAAGTAGGATGACTTTGTTGTTGTTGTTGTACTGGGAATGGAATTCAGGGGCCTTCTACCTCCGGACTACACCCTTAGACCTATTTTATTTTTTATTTGGAGACAGGGTTTCACTAAGTTGCAGAGGGCCTCACTAAGTTGCTGAAGTTGGCTTTGAATCTGTGATCCTCTTGTCTCAGCCTCCCAGTACTGGGATTACAAGCATGCGCCACCACACCCAGCTGTATGATGAATTTTTATGGTTTTTGATTAAGAAGGTCTCATGTCTCTGGGATCTAAGTACTGTCACAAGAGTTTTTAAAGTTGACTATAACAACTACACAGTTGAACTTTAGATTTGTGCTCATTTGGTAGCCATTAGCCATATGTGCCTTTTTTTTTTAAGCTGGTACTGGGAATTGAACCCAGGAGTGTTCTACCTCTGACTTCTACACACCCAGCCCTATTTTATTTCTTATTTTGAAACAGAGTTGCCAAGACTAGCCTTGAACCTGTGATCCTCCTGTCTCAGCCTCCCAAGTACTGGGATTACCAGCGGGTGCTACCACGCCCAGCCACATCTGCCGTTTTAAATATTTGAAATCTGTCTATTCTGTGCTGTGTCAAATAAACCCTGGATTTTGAATATTTGGTATTAAAAGAATATGAAATATCTCAATTTTATATTGATTTCAATGATCGTATTTTAGCTAGATTGAGGCAAATAAAACTAAATTTAATTTCACTGTTCCTTTTTACTTTTTTTTTGTATGTGTGTGGTACTGGGGATTGAACCCAGGGGCATTCTATCTCTGAGCTAGACCCACCAGCTCTTTTTATTTTTTATTTTGAAACAGGGTCTCACTAAGTTGCTGAGGGTCTCACTAGGTTATTCAGGCTGGCCTTGAACCTCCTGTCTCAGCCTCCCAAGTACTCGGATTACTGGTGTGAGCCACCACTCCCAGCCTTCTTTTAACTTATTAATGTAGCTACTAGAAAATGTATAATTACATATGTGACTCACATTTGTGGCTCTTGTTATATTCTATTGGATAGCACTGGCTGGAGATCTCTTTTGATAAATAATGTCGGGGCATGGTGGCACATGGTTGTAATCCCAGTACTTGGGAGGCTGAGACTGGAGGATCTGGGTTCGCGGCCAGCCTCAGCTACTTAGTGAGGCCCTCTGCAACTTAGTGAGACCCTGTTTCAAAATAAAGAATAAAACAAAAATAAGGCTGGGGGTGTAGTTCGGAGGTAGAATGCCCCTGGGTTCAATCCCCGGTACCGCAAAAAAAAAAAATGTCTTTGGCTATAAATAATTCTTCCAAAGAAATACCAAGATATCCCTGTGTTAATGTAGAGAGGTTAGGGCTTTAAAATCGCAAATTAGCTAAGGACACGAATGTTCCATATAACTGTGTCCCAGGCATGAGTCATGTTTAGGTTTACCTGTGGGTGCTATGTCCACCCCTCTCCCTGGCTGTGCTTCACCCTCCTTCGGGGTAAGCAGAGCAGCTTGCAGCATGGGGAGCCTCTTGGTAATGTCAGCGTACTTGCTGCTTGCACTCAACTGGATTGCTCCTGAAATGTTCTTGAAAATGAACTGCTTCAACAATAAGCTTCTTAATTATGTCCTGGGTTCACCGCGAGGATATACAAAGAGATCCTTAGCAGTAGCTAGTTTTCTTTTAATTGCATCCCATTCTTACATTGGAATATCCTATTCCTTATTCATGAAAAGTTCTAACACATGTTATTCTATTACAGGTGGAGTAACTAATACAGCACAGTATCAGAACAGACTAATGGTATATGAACCTAACCAGGTAAGAGTCATATAAGAAAAGCTCCTTACCTTAATTAAAATGAATTTTAAAAGATTTCCACAGGAATTAGTAACTAGAATGCCAAGTCTATACCTACACACATGCATCTTAGGCTTGTATGGGGCAAAGGAAGCATCTGTGCAATCTGTTCTTTGGTTTCTGTTTTTCTTGTTCTTATTGTTACAGAATCACAGTTCCTCTAGTTTTGTACTGTACACATGCTGTGTTCTGTCAGTTTTGCATAATGTCAAAGGATTTTGATTGTCCTATCCTCATGTCCTTCTGGAAAGAGTGCCATTCTAGGAGAGAAACATGCTTATAATGTCATTATTCTCAAATCAAGTAACAAATAATGTTTAACATGATATAGCCAAAATGTCCTAGAACAGTACGCAGGAAAGCTCCAAGTAGAACTATCTGAAGAACTGAGTATGTGTTTTATCTAACAGCTGGGCCTGAATTAGAAGCCTATGATGTCAGAAGCTGTCTGCTACTCATTGCTCACTTCATGACTTTTTTCCCCTAAAGAAGGAATGTTTTTATTCTCTTTTACTTCTACCAAAATATCTATGACCTTGGCAGATTCTGCTGACTTTTATCATTTCTATAATTTGGATGTTAATTTTTGATTATGACAATATTCCAAACTGATTTGATTTGGAGGTTTGCCATTCATCTGCTGAAGATACTGGGACATAAAACAACAATAGGTGGACGTTGGCAGTCTGAGTCACGATTGTTCACCAAAGGTTTGTCCAGAGTGTTCTCGGTGTGTTTAGTTTCTTTTTATTTTGGCAATTACTTGGTTCTGAATTTAATGATGGCATTTCTTTTCTCACAAGTGTGTTTCCTGATGTCATTAGAAGCTATAAACTTCAGAGGCTAAATGTCTCTGGGTCAGCTGTCTCTAGAGGGATCGTTAATGGCAGTTGCTTGAGTTTGGTGCACACATGGTTAAAAGAGGAAGAAGGTGTTAACGTTGCTCAAATGAGTTCTGCTTCATGTTTGTACACACATGCTCTTTTTAAAAATTCTGCTGGCATATTGTTTACAGTGGGTACTGGCAAACATCACATCTGCTTGCATCTTGCTCAGAATCTCAATAACTCTATCATTCAGCCCTGGTGCTTATTTCTCTTCTAGGCCTTTGTGGAGAGTCGATAATGCCTGCCATCTGCCACAGAGCACATTGCTACCTGCCAACAGGCAGGCCGGGGTGACCTCTGCTTCCCCACCACTGATTAGTATTCACACGCTAGCTTATTAGGAATGACCCCGCCAGGCCTCTCTGCTTCTTTGCCTTTGCAGCGGTTGGCAGCTCACCTGGCAGGCACCACAGTGAAGGAAGCTAAAGATATAATCAAGGGATGTAGGCAGGCTTTGCAAACCAGATGGCATCTATAGTCTTGTGGCAGGGGACTGGACTGCTAATGCAAACATTGATTCCTAATACTGCAATGGGGTGTCTCAGAGAAAACACCTAAGAAAAGCATCATCAGAATTTTTACATTCACTCAGTGGTAGTGCATTAAAGATACTTCTTAGCAAAATGTCTGAAAGAAAGGTTTGACTATTAAAGAAGGTATTTGATTGGAAGGAGATTCTCATTATATGTTTAAACGGGGGGAACAGATAATGCAAGCCTTTCAAACTGTATGAACAACTCTTTTTTCCTGAAATGTATCTTTAAAAGAAATTAGAAATGAGCTAATATGCCTACAGAGACTATATGCCTATAGTGTATTCACCTATAGTAAATACATGCCTACAGTATATATGCCAGTGTTTATACCAACATGTTCACTGTTGTTTGCTTCTTTCCTTACAGATTTGTGAACTGGTAAAATTCTATGTATTCAAAACATCATATGAGTTTTCTGGTCGAAATCCAAATTTTTCTTGGCAAAAAAGGAAACTTTTTTTCCCTGTATGTTTAGTGTTTCTGGAGAAATAAAATGGCTAGGTTTATTTACCTGTCCGTTACTTGGTTTACTTACTTGTCCATTACTTAGTTGATATTTAAAATTAAAGTCATATTTGATTTTCATCTAACTTTACAATTTACATTTTAAGAAGAAGCATTATTTGAAGAAGGGCTGGACATACCCTTTTCTTCACTGAGAGTGCCCTACAACCAAATATTGAAGGCTCCACCATTCCCTTAAATTGTCATATAAAACTTGACTTTCACCAGGCGTGGTGGCGCACGCTTGTAATCTCAGTACTTGGCGGGCTGAGACCAGAGGATCAGCTACTTAGTGAGACCCTATTTCAAAATAAAGAATAAAAAATAGGGCTGGGGGTGTAGCTCGGAGATAGAATGCCCCTGGGTTCAATCCCCAGTACCACACACACAAAAAAAAACACTTCACTTTCTACCAATAAAATAAATGTGTGCCTAGAAATAACTTTTCCCAGTTTGACAGAAGATGTAATTGTAAGTATGGTAAAGGACATTGATATAAAGGAAATGTGGGAGGTTTGTTACTGAAGCAAATCTTAGCTCATCCACTGATCTCAGCAAAGCCACCTTCACACCAGCTTATCAGGCCTCTACTTATTATCACTAGTTGTAAGAAAGTGAACATGTATTGGCATTTATTATATGCCTGGCATTTTTCTAAGTGTTTTATGTTAGCTCACTTAAACTTCACAACAGGCTTATCAGGTAGATATGATTGTTCCCATTTTACAGAAAAGGAAATTGCTCACGATCACATATGGGTTAAAACCCAGGCACTCTGGATCCATAGACTGCTTTCCTAATCATGACACCCACTATCCACAGTATCCACACCGTAGCCATGTGCTTTCACTCTTAATAATTTCCATGAGTAAATTCTCTGAATTGGGTAAAATGACTATCATGAAAAATTTTAATGTTTCCCTTATAAAATGAAAAATGCCCTATAAAACCCCAAATGCAACCCAAACAAGAGGAAATGCCTATGTGAGCTACAAAACAATCAGAATATGTGCTTCTTTTGTACTTGTTCTCATGTGAGCTGTCCGGCCTTTCAATATAAACAATATTCAAGTAAAAAATGATCAATAAGCATTATGGTTCCCACTGCTAATGAGCCACCCACTGTTGTTTTCTGCCAAGGAGGTCTCCTCCTAACAGAATGCACTTGGATTTCTTTTTTTCAGAACAAGTGGATAAGCCGCAGTCCCATGCTGCAGAGAAGGGTCTACCATTCCATGGCTGCTGTCCAAAGGAAGCTTTATGTTCTTGGAGGCAATGACCTAGACTACAACAATGACCGGATCCTTGTGCGCCATATAGATTCTTATAACATTGACACTGACCAGTGGACACGCTGTAATTTCAACCTACTGACTGGCAAGTATCAAAAACAAAACAAAACAAAACAAAAAGATTCAAGAAGTGGCCAAACTTGTTTTCTTAAACATCTTTAATGTATCTCTAAACATTAAATGTGCTGGGCATGGTGGTGCATGCCTGTAATCCCCGTACTTGTGAGGCTGAGACAGGAGGATCGCAGGTCTGAAGACGGCCTTAGCAACTTAGCGACACTCTCGGCAACCTAGTGAGACCCTGTTTCAAAATAAAAGATTTAAAAAGGGCTGGGGGTGTAGCTCAGAGGTAGAATGCTCCTGGGTTCAATCCCTAATAACACACACACACACAAAAATCAATCAGTTAAGTGCACAATGGGTAGGACAACTTGCTTTTATTTTATTATTTTATTTTGCAGTACTAGGGATTGACCAGGGGCATTCTACCTCCGAGCTACATCCCCAGCCCTATTTTTTATTCTTTATTTTGAAACAGGGTCTCACTAAGTTGTGGAGGGCCTAAGTAGCTCAGGCTGGCCGCGAACCTGTGATCCTCCTGTCTCAGCCTCCCAAGTACTGAGATTACAAGCGTGCACCACCACGCCTGGCTAACTTGCTTTTATTAACCAGAAAGGCAGGATTTGTCTCACTAGTTTCTCAGGGCCTGTGCTAGCTTTGAGCACATTTTCATGTGACTGAGAGGCACGTGTCAAGTCCGCTACCATCAGTCTATATTTACATAGCAACTTTGATGCAGGTAAGAATGAGGCGCTGAAAGAGTTAACTCTTCAGAGAAGCGATTTATTTTTTACTTCTCACTGCTTATTCCTCTTTTCTTCTGAGTCCAAGAGAATGGTCTTCACTATGTGCCCTGTCAAATACTGTTTCTGGGTGTAGTCTAGAAATTTCAAACCGTAGAATAGTTCTGTGCATCGAGGTTCTGTGCATCTGGCCACGTCCCATTCAAGCATTTCCACAGGGCAGTCCTAGGTGTGGCCCACCCTCATCCCTAAGAGGGATGAAAGGGAAGCCGTAAACAACTTACCTCGGATCTTTCTTTATGGATTAAAAACTTTTTCTCCCCTTTCCGCTTGCATTAATAACACCCACAAATGATCAGATCCCTTCCAGGGCTGCTCAGATAATAAGAAAATCAACAACTCAAAATGGTGGGGTAGAGTAGTTCCTGAAGCCATTTTAACATCCTGAGTGGTGTTCAATCATTCCCAGCTGCTGCTGGGGGCAGCAACACTGGAAGCACAACCAGAGATTTAGATGCTTTGACTTGAGCTCCTGTTTTGGTAAAATGATTTTTGAGGCTGGCTACAAGTACTTCGCTCCCAGTTGTAGTGGTACCTAAGGCCCTGGATCCCTGGATCTGGATTCTGCCTGCTGTAGGATCCGGTTTATTTATTACTCTAGTCAATCCCGTGTCAGCTCATCAATAAAAAGAGACTCTTCCTCTCCGATGGCCTCCAGGGAAGAATATGTGGTAGTGAGTTATTCTGTCTTCTTTTTGAAGTGGGAGGGGAAATCTTTCATCATTTTGGCGTGTCCTTATCTAGGGATTTTCCAGGCTGGTCCCAGCTCAGGAACTTTAATATGATCTTAAAACGGTTACGTATGCAAAGAAAGGGAAGGTAGCAACTTTATTCATTTTTTTTTCTGCCATTTGTCTTCATTTGGGACACGCTAGGGGGCACGGCTCCATTTTATTGGCTTCTTGGGGTTGCAGCTGTAGCTTTACAAATGTAAACACTTGCCTGGAAAGCATTTGTGGGTACAAGAGGAGGTGTTTTGCATTTCTAAAATACACCTCATTTCTGCCATTATAAATCAATGCATATGACATAGTATAGAACTCTTACTTCTATAGAGCTTACTATTGCTTTATCTAATGCTATATTTACTAACTCGGCTGACTAATAAATGTTTTGACCTGGTTCTGACCCAACACAGATTCATTCTCTGAGAAATAGTGGTTAATTCTTCCAAGGAGCAGAGACAGTGATTAGTTGCTGCGGAAATCCCATGGAGTATACAAATGTGCCCCAGGGGAAAATTGTATCTCTCAGTGGCAAAGGGTTAATTAAAATATGTAAGAAATGGATTTTTTTCTTTTTTATTCAATTCTCTTTAGGCCAGAATGAATCTGGAGTTGCTGTCCATAATGGGAGAATATATTTAGTTGGTGGATATTCAATTTGGACAAATGAGCCTCTGGCTTGTATCCAGGTGAGTGGTTGAGTGCCTTTTGAAGTTTGCTCTAGTGGGTCAGTAAGGTTTTTGCAGTACAGCTACTGAAGGAGGAGATATTCACATGTAGAAAGAGGCTCAGGGTACCTTTTTGTGTGTAGCTAGGTCAGCCACTAAACTTCATCCTGTCTCCTAAAAATGATGCCTATGAAATGATTGCACCCTATTGAAAGCAAAGGTGGGCACGAGCTTTGAAAATAAAGGTAAAATAAATTGAAAATGAGGAAGCTGGGATGCCTTACCCTTTGTTACACATCAAAAATAAAATCTAAAAATCTTGGCTAATAATCTTTTTGTACTTCCCAAACTTTACAAATGCCTCCCTTCCACGCCATTGCCTTATTTTCTATATTGCAATTTGTTCATCTCCACAAATGGCACTGTCAGCGGTAGTGGCGTATGGCTGGTCTGACAGGGACAGCCTCTGTCCCAAAGGCACATAGCCCTGGCACAGGAACATGTGCGCAGCCCAGGCTGGGCGGATTGCCAGCTGGACCTTGCAGAACAGCAAGAGCCTTGTTGACATACACATTTACGGTATTATTCCCATCATTATCTTATAATTCTTACCATAGTTTTCTATTTTATGTTCTCTGACGAAACACTGATATATATTAACTCTGACCTTTCTCCTGTCATCCAGAAAAGTATATTTTATAACTATTTTTATTATCTAATTTCATCTTTGTGGGAAGATTTTTAACAGCTGCTTCATTATCTTTAATAGTTGCAAAATTTTCAAGCTTTTTATTCTTCAGGTGCATCTCATATGGTATATAAAATGTATACATACATATTTAAGAAACTTTTCCATGTTGTTTGTTTTCAAAATTGCTAGTAGCATCTAGCTGTTGAGTTATCCTTTGTTATATATTCCCCTTTACATTTATAATATTGTCTTTTTCTCTTGATTTGTCTTCCCAGAGGATTGCCTGGGGATTTTAACATACTTCTATTATTCATATAGATCGTGTAGAAAAAGAAGTCAGCCAGTATAGGGTAAATATAAGAACAATTAAAAAGCTTGGCTAAAGGGATGTGAGTTCTAGACTGAACAGTTAGAATACATTTTTCTTAGTATACATGGGATGTTTATAAAAGTCTATCATGCACTAGAGTTAAGGTTAATGAAACTTTAGTATATGTACAAAATTAAGTAATATAATGTTCTCTAATACAATGCAATTAACTTTGAACTTAAATTTTTTTCAGTAAACCTGTTTATCTGGAAATATTAAAATGCATGGCCATTTATGGGTTAAAGAAGTCATAATGGAACTTAAAATAATTCCGAGAACCGTGTGATAAGGAAAGCCATACATAGCAAAGTTTGAGAGATAAATATAGCTTACTAAGTTAGAAAATGAATCCAAATATACACTCAAAGTGGTAGATAATAAAAATGAAGATATTCATGAATTAGGAAACAATACAGTAGGAAAAAATATCAAAGACACACACACACACACACACACAGAAAGAATGTAAGATTTTAAGGGAGTTAATTGCAGGCTGCCTTGTATAAGAGCCTAGTCACGTCTTTTGGAAAACAATAAATGTACGTTCTCCTAGAAGTGCTTCTAGTCTTCATCCAAGCACATATTAGGCAGTTTTCATAATTCTTTAGGTTTCTATTGATATTTTGCTTTCCAGAATTGGTAAACATTGAACTGGGCAAGAGGTAGTGCTCAGTAGTGCAGGAACACTGGTTTTTTAAGTGGCTTTGGGACCTTTCATTTGATTACTTGCACAACATTAAAAAGTTTGGGTCTATCACAAAGTAAATTTTCAAACTTTAAATATATTTATGGGCATATTTCCACTAATTTTAATATCAAATTAGCTCAAGGAATAGAAATCTAGTTTAAGACATAACTTAATGAGAAAATGATGGAAACTCTGCACATATCACATGCTGAGAGACCAGAGTGATGCCACAGTGCAAAACTTTTCCTTTTGTTTTGGAATAGTCTTGAAAGTTAGCTTGTAAGACATATAAAATTAAGAAGTAAAACAAAACTTCACAGTCACATCATTTGTTTTTGAATCCAAAGAGCATTTCTTCAGAATGATCTACTCATCTGATCCACTAATTGATGCTAATGACATCTGGCTACCCTCAAACTCTACATTTATTCCCTTGGCTGGCACCCTGGTCCTACAAAGCACAGATACGTTTGATAAAAGTCCCAAGAGGTTTTACTATGAATAGATAATGTGTCCCCATTTTAGTATATGGATTGCCACTTAAAGTGATGTTTGGATTAAAAGTCTTCATGGATAATAGACTTATCATGTATTGTGTATCTTGCCTTTTAGTTTTGACAACTAGTTACTGGTTGTATTATCATTCTTTCTGAACTAAGGCTCACAAATTTTATTTTATGGGTGACTACATATCTGCTTATTTCAGTGCACTAATAGTAACATGTTGATGGTTGGAGAGACTAACTACCTGTTTACAAGCGGGCCACTTTTAAACTACTTGCTGGAAGAAGAGCCATCAGAGAAGCAAGATAATGGGAGACTGGAATGGTGTTTATGAGAAAATGTTCATTAGACAGTAGAAATTCCTGAATATAAAACAGCAAGTTGAAAAGTACAGGGTAGTGGGGGCAAAAATCACATGCAAACTAATAATAATCAAAGTTTTCATTTTTGTCATCAATCCCAAATCTATATAATCCTTAATCAAAGATTAGTCTGAAGATCATTAATCCAAGAACATGGCCAGTTAATAAAGATCATACTTAAATAGTTCAGGAATGGTTCCATTAGCATCAATGATTAAATTCATTCTTTTGCCCTTGAGACTTGGGCACCGGGATGATGCATGTGAGATGTGGAGAAAGCACCCTATTTCATTTCCTGCTACTACTCCTAGTACTGACTACTCCATTCATCACCCAGACAAACGAAACAAGAGACAAGCTGAGATGCTCTGAAATTAACTTGGTTAAAGATTGAAAAAAATAAATAAAGGTTGCGATCTGGACTTGTTAGTAGTAAGGCTCATAGGAAATACTGAAAATAAATTCTGGACAAAAGTGAAGGTGCCCTTGTTTATTTTGTGGGTGTGTAAGGAAATTTCTGGCACTGAAGTGACTGTAATCTGGTGTGCCAGGGATGACAAGTAGTACATGAGGGAGCAGCTGCCCAAGTGTGCAAGTGATTAGTCTGTGTTTCCAGATCACTTCCACTGTTCTCTTCATTTACTATTATTTTCTTTTGGCTGGAGGATATGCTGCCAATCTGGCACCGCCTTCTCCCAAATGCCTTCTTTCTGCCAGTTTAGAAGAGTGTTTTGGAGAAAAACTGCCAATGCTTCCTTTTCCCTTCTCAGATTAAATACATTACATCTGCTTAACATATGCAGTCTCTGTTGGCCCAGGGAACCAGACAAAAGCTCTCTGGATGATTATTTCACTGTTATTTTGCCTTCTAAAAATGTATTCAGTTGCTTAGCATGCATGGCTCTAGGTTCAATCCCCAGTATTGGGAAAAAAAAATAAAGTTTGCCAGGCACAGTGGTGCACGCCTGTAATCCCAGTACTTGGGAGGCTCAGACCAGAGGATGCCTTGGCAATTTAGGGAGACCCTATTTCAAAATAAAAAATAAAAATATCTAGAGGTGTAGCGCAGAGGTAGAACACTCCTGGGTTCAGTCCCCACTACCACAATAAATGTGTTCAATTGCAGGGAGGGACATCATTAAGGCACTCAGTCCTCGTCTTCTCTGGGTTGCCTCCTTGGACTCAAATGCTGAGCTCCACAATTTACAAGCCCAGTAGTTAAATCACTTAATTCTCTCCAATTCTCAATATTCTTCTCTGAAATTTGAATATAATATTTAACCTTATGTAACTGTGATAAATATTAAATGATCTCCATTTTCTTTATTTAGTGAAATATTAATCAAAATCTCACTGGGATTTTCCTTTTTCTAGTGGGGTGGGGAAGTGATACTTGTCAAATGGATCTTAAAAATTCTCTAGAGAATGAACATATATAAGTAACCAACAAAGTTTTGAAAATGGATGGGGATGCTTGCCTCATCAGTCAAAACAACTATAAATGAGATACTGTAAACATTTATGTAAAGCCAGGCATGGTGGCACACGCCTGTAATCCCAGTACTTGGGAGGCTGAGACAGGAGGATCACAGGTTCAAGGACACTCAGCAACATAGCAAGACTTTCAGCAACCGAGGGAGACCCTGTTTCAAAACAAAAATAAAAACAGGGCCGAGGATGTGGCTCAGAGGTAGAATGCCTCTGTGTTCAATCCCCAATACCACTATCACCAAAAAAAAAAAAAAAGAAAAAAGAAAAAAACCCCAAAAGGAATTTATGTAAATGAATGAAAGAAAACAAAGGTTGTAATTAGTATGTAAGAGATATTGTCTAGCCGGGCGTGGTGGTGCACACTTGTAATCCCAAGTACTTTGAAGGCTGAGACAGGAGGATCCGGGTTCGCGGCCAGCCTCAGCTACTTAGGCTCTCTGCAACTTAGTGAGACCCTGTTTCAAAATAAAGAATAAAAAATAGGGCTGGGGGTGTAGTCTGGAGGTAGAAAGCCCCTGGGTTCAATCCCCGGCACCACACACACACGCACAAAAGATATTGTCTAGGACTCAGTGATTTCCCTCTTTATGATCTTGGCCCCCTACATTTCAAGTGTTCTTTTCATCTAAAACAGCGCAGTATTGCAGTTAAAATCTTGAGAGTTAATCACACAGGTAATAGACGAAGGCCTGAGAGTGGACAAAATCATGAAAAGGATAGCAACAGGTCTGTGGTTGGAACATTGTGGTGAACACCTATCTAGAATGTAGGTGAAGAAATGGGACCGACAGTGGAGAGCAATAGGACTTTGTCAATGGCAAACTTTTTTTTTGTTTTTAAATCACAGCATCCAGCCGGGTGTGGTGGCGCACACTTGTAATCCCAGTACTTGGGAGGCTGAGACAGGAGGATCCGGGTTTGTGGCCAGCCTCAGCTACTTAGTGAGGCCCTGTTTCAAAATAAACAATAAAAAATAGGGCTGGGGGGTGGAGCTCGGAGGTAGAATGCCCCGGGGTTCAATCCCCAGTACCGCAACAAACAAACAAACAAACAAACAAACAAAAAATCCACACAGGATCCAAGGGAGGAAACGTTTTAAGTTAGGTTAGAGGAAATCAAAGGGAGAGAAAGTAAAATAGAAAGCTGCAAAGAACCAGATGAGGTTGACACATGGTAGAGAACAGAATTCTCATAAGATTAAGCCAGATTCAATCAGGTGACAGCAGGCATAGACCAGCAGAGGCTGTGCCTTGTAGTAAAAGCTCAGAACTCTAGCTTGAAGTGGAAATAACTGGGGAAAATTTTCCAGAATCAATGGAACTGATTTTGAACCGTTACTAACTGCATTATAATATTCTACTATGTTCCAGATGTTCAGCTAGGCAGCACCGATTTCCACAACAAAGCTGCAGGGTTCTACTTGTTTTCTTTATTTTACAGATGAGGATTTGTAAACCAATATTATGTCACTACCTATAAACTAGTTTGAATAAGTTCTTTAACCTAAGGAAGTTTTATTAAGGGAGGATAATAATATCACCTACCTTATCACTCTGTTCTTTAGAGTAAATGTTTATATGTGTATATGTTTATATATTTATATAAGTATATACACACACACACATACACACATATTAGAAATGTCTAGCACTTACTAGGAACTTAATATTTTTGGTACCATCCTAGCAAGAAAAATACAATGCCTCAGGTATGGGGAGGGTGGCATAAGCAAGTTTAAATTTAGGCTTCCTTTTACCGCTTTATTTTGAATAATTATCTTCTCTTTTTATTTTGCAGGTGTTGGATGTAAGTAGAGAAGGCAAAGAAGAAGTATTCTATGGGCCCACACTCCCTTTTGCTTCCAATGGAATAGCAGCATGCTTCCTTCCAGCCCCGTACTTCACCTGCCCTAACCTTCAGACTCTTCAAGTGCCTCATCATAGGATTGGCACCATCTGAAAAGCCAATGCTCTGTTAATAACCATCATGAACAGGCGGAAAAACAAAGGCTTGACTTTTGGATACTGGGCACGAAAAGCCTCAGTGCTCAATGCTTCCCTGTCTTGTTTTATAGGTCTTACATCAGATAAATATTAGCAAAAAATGAACAGTTTTCTAAAACACATTATTGAGAACTCTTGTCACTCTTCTAAGTGTATGTCAACACACAATACAATATGTATGATTTACAGTGGCGTAGCTTAGTGCCAACTTAATGGTACATTATTGTTCTGTGGGTCTTTATTCTTTGTACACTTTTTCTAATCAGTGCTGTCTAGGACAATATGACACTTAGTATGGCAACTTATTTCACACAATGGCATCAATAATCTTAAAATCTTCTATACTTACTCCCTTTACTACTTAAACATGGGCTTATAATTTTTCTTTTAAAAATTTAACATTATGCAGCCCTGCTCAGTAAAAATTCAGCATTATGACATCATAAATTTTTAAGTGCCATATTTTATTCAAGGTAATACGAATAACAGAAGTACACTGGAACAGCAGATGGAATCCCCCAAAATTTCACTGTGGTTATTCTGACCTTGAGCCAGAACTTTAGAGTGCTTCAGTTTTCCCACCTTGTAAGGAGGATAATTATTGACTTCCATATTAATTGAAAAGAATGTTGTGAGAATTAGGCAAATGCTCTGAAATACTTGCCTAAGAAAAAAATGATATTCAAATTATAAGGTATTTTACTAACTTGAGAATACTGTGACTGAAGCAGATGATTTTTAAGTTTAAAATCACTAGATAGAACTTGGAAAACTTGCTATGGAATAAATGATTCTGAAAAGCATGTGAAATAGACAGGCCTTTCCTAACTAGGAAAAAGGGCGTTTACCAACACCACAGATACCTAAATTTGTACAAATCATGCTCAAATAACAACTCTTTTAAACATCTCATTTTAAATCACTTAGTGGGAAATGACATTTTAAAGCTAAAAAAAATTAGCTGTGCTAATTATGGTACCATAAAGTGCTTTGACATAAATTTGAACCTAGAATTGGCAGTTCTAATAAAAGTTTTCCACTTTGTTAAAGGTTATGTCAATCTTGAGCGCTTGTGGGATTCTTCACCACCACCAATACATTTTTTATTACTACCACTTTTAATAATGCATAAGAATTCTTTTTTAGACTAGGTTTTTGGGTTTGCTTTGTCTATAACAAAAATAAATAAAACAACTTAACAATCACATTTGAACACAAATCCAACAAGTGTTTCTTTTGTCTTAATCTTGCTAGGACTTAAGGTCATCTTTATTAAAAGGAAGCCTTTACTGTTTCCCCTCAGCACTTTAATCATTCAGTAATCCCGCTCTCATAGGAAAATGTCATTTTATTCATGTAGCCATTTTTAGTAATTTAACGATATTCTTTTAAGCTGGGCGTGGTGGCGCACGTTTGTCATCCTAGTACTTGGGAGGCTGAGAGAGGAGGATCGCAGGTTCGTGACCAGCCTCAGCTACTTAGTGAGGCCCTCTGCAACTCAGTGAGACCCTGTTTCAAAATAAAGAATAAAAAATAGGGATAGGGGTGTAGCTCAGAGGTAGAATGTCCCTGGATTCAATCCCCCGTACTACACACACAAAAATATATTCTTTAAATACAGAATTCACTAATTTTATACATTGCTATAAGATACCTACAGCATTATTTAAAATGATACATGTGACTTCAGTCCATTCTGATTAAAGAACAGAAAGGGATTCTAAGAGTAATGGAGAGGTAAATTTTAAGAAAACAGTGACTTTAGACAAACAAAACCCATATGGCTGTTTGGATAATTCCAAACAATGAAAATTGATATTGATTACTGATATTCAGAATGATGCCAGCTTCTTTAAAAAGGTATCCAAACTAAAATTTAAAAGCTATCTAAACTAAATTTTAAAAATATCTTACCAAGTCAAGAAAATGGACTCCAGCAATTCAGAAATCTTTTCAATAAGGATCTTTGACAGAAGTATTTCAGGTTTACTAAATTTTCAACTTGAAACATGAATTTTCCCTTTAGCAGTTTTCCCTTAGAAAACCATTAAAATCTATTTGTATTCCTGGTTTCTACATCCAATGAATGAAAGGGAAGTAGTCTAAAAATAAGCTTGCCTGATAATGGAAAGGTAGCCTGAGACTACCCTTAATTATTTCTGTGTAGATTTCTATTCAAATAAAATAAAATCAGCATATATTATCAAATCCCTCCTTGGTGATCACTATAATGTAGCACTCACTAATATTGTAAGCATTAAAGTCAGAATTTTAAAATGTTTTTCAGAGTTTGAACACACCCTTTATAGCTACAGCCAAAGAGTAGACTCAACAGTAGGACATTTTTTTCCTAAAATGAAAAAAAATCCAGACTGTTCATAATAATTAGATCCTTTTCTTCAAAATTAGAATAATCATGTGACTTAGGAATATTGAATCAGAAGAAAAAATCTATAAAGCCATGTTTGGTCATGTAAGTCAGATCCATTAATTATTCAAATATGTATTTTCTATTTAGGTGAAGTATCCTATAGTAGCTTATCTTCCATTTCTACTTTTTAAAACTAAAGGCTATACTGTATTTTCTTTCTATACAAGACCCTAAGACTTCCAACCATTTAAACATTACTTCCATATTTTAGTTTAAAAAAGAAAACAAAAAGTAGTACCACACAGATTTTAGTAGGGCATTCTTGCTGTGTGAGGAAAAGTCAGCAAAGACATAACTCTAAAACGTTGTGTATGTTAAAATGGAATATAGTTCCTTAGATCTTTAAAGACAAAATGCCAATGAGGTGATGACTGGGGTACTTTTCATACTTTTTCTTCTATATTATCCTCACACCTTAAGTACATCGATATTGTCTCCTTTCAGTCACGCAGTAGCTGAGATTTTTACCACAATGTACAGAAGCAACAAATTATTCCTCCAGGTACCATGGCTCATTTTTATTTTGGTTCTCAAATAGTCAAATAGTAAATCTGTTATAACAAGGAAGCTGGTCAGGCACGGTGGCACACACCTGTAATACCAGTACTTGAGAGACTGAAACAGGAGGATTGCAGGTTCAAGGTCAGCCTTAGCAACTTAGTGAGGCTCTGTTTCAAAATAAGAAAATAAAAAAGGTTGGAGGTTTAGATTGGAGAAAGAATGCCCCTGGATTCAATCCTTAGTACCAAAAAAAAAAAAAAGCTGAATAATCATGGGCACAATGTACATCAGATATATAGATTTCTTATCTTTATTATACGTACAAATAACTTATAAACTGCATATAAAATAAAAATGGCCAGAATTTCCCTAAAAAGCACAATTTACAAATGCAATAAATTGGATAACTATCAGTACATCAAAAACTCTAATACATGGAAACTGATCAATTGCAATCATTTGGTACTGGTTTTGGTAACCTCACAAGTTATCACAAAGTGAAAATAGAACTCCAATTAAACATGTGAGAAAATATATTATCTTGCTAGCTTTCCAAACTTGAAGCATGTTATTTATATTGGCATACTGCACTCTTGCCTAACAAGGCAAACACTTTGAACTCTAGGAGCAGTAGGCAGGAGATCAGTCTTTGGAAGATATAGGTTTATGTAAAAAAAAAAATCCTACCAATCAAAAAGAAGTGGCTTAGAATAGTCAATACAACTTTTGGTGAGATTTCTATGATACTCACCTTTCATCTCTGAAACCCCAGTGCTATGGCAACATGTAGGATTTAGGGAGGGCAAATTTCCTACAGGAAAGAATCCTCAAATGCAGAAGCTTGTCAAATTTGTATATAATATATAACATTGTTTAAGATTCTGTAAGAGTACATGCAAACAGGTCCATCTAATTCTTTAAGAACAAAGTAGCTTAGAAATGTGCGATAAAGCATGGAAGATAATAATGGGTAAAAAAATTAAAAAATAGTCTAAGACCTACAAATTCTTTTCTTAAATAGTTGACAAGGTAGAAAAAGCCAAACACAGTCAGTCATGCATCACGTAATGACTGGGATACACGGTGAGAAATGCATCATTTGGCAAACATCACAGAGCGGACTTCCATAAACCCAGACGGTGCAAGTCAATCCCTTGATGTGGCCTTTATCTAATCAAGGGACTCAGTGAACATGGGATGGATGAAGCTGTTGCTAGTGTAACATGGTATACTACTTCACAGTAAACTACTTTTTATAAGAGTATACTCTAAAATAATGACAAAAGGCATAGTAAACAACACATAAGCCAACAGCAGTCATTTATTATCATCAAGCAGATGTATTGTACATAATTACCGTGCTATACTTTTATGACTGGCAGTGCTGTAGGTTTGTTTAAACCAGAGTCACCACAAACCTAAGTAATGTGTTGTGCTGTGACATTAGGACAGCTGTCACTAGACAAGAGGAACTTTTTAGCTCCATTATAATCTTGTGGGATCACTTTGGTATATGTGGCTCACGACTGACTGAAACATCCTTATGTAGCACATGACTGTATACTTAAGAAAATATGCTAGGGATAGGTAAGGAGACAAAAGTTTTAAACTATGAAATTCTTCTAATGCAAATTAACTCAATACTGAATGATGCATAGGGATGATCCTTTTTTTCTTTCCAATGGAAGCCTAATTAAATGTTTGAATTGAAGTTTAAATCATAATCTAATCCAAGTATCTAATAAAGTTCCTTTCATAACTCAATTGCCCTTCAATCATCTTTTACACCCCATTTGGTATTTTATAGATATTATTGACTGGAATGCTCACATATCCAAAATACATCTTTTTTCCTATTTAAGTGTCTTAAGTTTCTATATAAATAAAATGCATTTCATTTTGACTTTTATATAAAGGATGGTATTCCAAGCAGGCAAACTGAATGAGGCTGAAGGTAGAATCAGCATGGCATTCAGAGAGAGCAGTGAAGAGACTCTCTTGCTTGAAAGTTACGTGAGAAAAGAAAAGGTCCAGGCAAATGGCAGAAACCTCCAGACCAAAGGGTCTGAAAGTCAGCTATAACCAATGGGAAGTGAAGAAAGGAGCATCTAAGAAGTCTCAGAGTTTCAAGGGCATCTTGGGAAAACAGTATTCCCTGGGTAGAAAACAAAAGGGGGAGCTAGTCTGGAATAGAAGACACAGGCAGCTTGACATGCTACCTTGAGATTTCAGGAGGATCCAACTAGAGAAGTTAGAGAAATTAGTTCTAGAAATAGACCTGAGAGACAGAATTATGAGCTAGTGTTATCAGTTCACTACTAAAAGGATGTTCCAACAGAGCAGATGAAGGGTCACATCTTACCATGGGGACAGCAAAGAAGCCTGCGAAGGTGCTCTCAGGCACAGTGTAAGAAGGAAGGGTCAGCACCTCCGAGAAGGGATGCGAAGGCAAGGGGAAATGCAGGTGTCACCGAGATGCCAAAGAACACGAAGAAAACACTCCCATATTTGACCAAGAGAGAATGGCTTACATTATCACGGTGGGAGAAGCAGCCTCGGAAATTACAGGATGTTTAGGGGGGATGACTATGAAGGAAGCAGATATAAGGTGAAGTCTGGGAATGGAAGAGGCAAGATGGTACTAATAACTGAAGGGCCAGCAAAGGTTTTCAAGGAAACCAACTGTGCCATACATTTTTTCCCTTCAATTAATAAAACAGCTACTTTAAATGTATTGTTATAGACTTTTTGTTCTTAATGATTTTTAAGTACAAACATCAATTATTCTTAGCATCTACAGATAGATGCCCAAATGCATGATTCAGGAGCAGCTTATCCTATCCCTTAAAAGTTTCATTCTCTTAGGAGCAAGATTCTAAAAGATATCTTTAACAGTCACCCTTAGGGGGACCCAAACACACACACACACACACACACACACACACACACACACACACACACACACTTTTTAAAGGCATTGCCTCAAAGAGATAAAACTAATTGCTGAAACTTGCAAAGCATACATTATTACTTTAATGTGTCACTATGATAATGAAAAATTCATTGCTATGAAGTCTATTAAGCAGTCTTAGAGAAGCTTCTATTCCATGTGTTGAATTAATGACAGTTGATTTTTTGGGGAAAATGACCATCTGTTACGTTATAAAAATAACATAGTTTTGGATTTCACAGATTATAATTAGGAGAAAATTGTAACTAGACAATGTTGATTCCACTTTTCATATTTATTAATTGTTATTATTATTTTTTTCTGTGCTGGAGTTGAACCCACAGCCTTGACATGCTGGGCAAGCACTCTACCACTGAGCTACATTCTCAGCCTTTATTTTAAAATATACTTTTTAGCCGGGCGTGGTGGCGCATGCTTGTAATCCCAGTACCTGAGAGGCTGAGACCGGAGGATCTGGGTCCGTGGCCAGCCTCAGCTACTTAGTGAGGCCCTCCGCAACCCAGTGAGACCCTGTTTTAAAATAAAGAATAAAATAGGTCTGGGGGTATAACTCGGAAGTAGAATGCCCCTGGGTTCAATCCCTAGCACCACACACACACAAAAGGATTATATTCATTTTTCTCCACGAAGGAATTGGGTTCAGAAACGTTAAGTAATGCCGGGCGTGGTGGTGCACACTTGTAATCCCAGTACTTGGGAGGCTGAAACCAGAGGATCCGTGTTTGTGGCCAGCCTCAGCTACTTAGTGAGGCCCTCCACAGCTTAGTGAGACCCTGTTTCAAAATAAAGAATAAAAAATAGGGGTGAGGGTGTAGCTCAGAGGTAGAATGCCCCTGGGTGCAATCCCCAGTACCGAAAAAAAAAAGAAAGGTTAAGTAACCTGCTCAAGGTCACAAAGCAGAATTGGGTTAGAGACCCAGATGGGATTCCAATACCAGGACTGGAGTTCTTTCTACCAAACAATGCTTACCATAAAAAGGAGTCAAGGACAAGGCCCAAATATACAATCTGGATGAGTTAGAGTTAAAAAGTTGAGAAACAAGAACTGAGATGCCAACTCATAAGAGCAAGGAGATAGATCAGCTAAGTTCCCGGACTTCTGTTATTAGTAATCTCAAGATTCCAGAATATTATTTATTCTTTTAAAGACTCTGTATTTCTTCCTCCTGAAATGTCTTTTAATGACAACTAAAAAATAAAGGATGAGTAGAGAAAAAGATCTAGCAACTCTTGGAATCTAAGAATAAATACTGTTGGTATGAGTTTAAAAAATTTTTTTAGATTAATATCTCGATAATCTTTTAGACAGACTTGATCTGCTTTCTAAGAGTGTTAAATATGCTTTGTAAGGGTTTTGTTTACTAACTTACCTCACAACATAGCATAACAAAGGAAAACAAATATATAGTCCCATTTCTTGACACCCCCCTAAAAAAAAAAACCCAAACAACAAAACCCAAAATAGGTTGGCCAGGTAATTTGAAAAAGTACCGTATTAAAACAGAAGTTGTAAAAATAAATAAATAAACACAGGAAATGAGTCACAAGGCACAGAGGCAGGAAGTCACATTTTAGTAAAAAGTCCATGGACAAACCAGGACAAACCCATTTAATTTGCGCACACAGAAAATATGCCCCATTACAAAGTTTCTTTAATTTAGTTTACTAAAATCTCTTAAAGTTCCAAGGATCCTATTACATAGTTACAAACTGACCTCTATTCTCTTATTTATATATTTTATACTTACAGGGATACAAGGAAAAATATCCTAGAAATTACTTTTAATAGAACATTATATAATTAATTAAAAGTACAAGTTGGATTGGTGCAAAGTGGCTTTGGATAGTGATAATCAGTAGATAGGATGAATCACAGAATACATTATGCATTGTCCTTCTCCAGTCTCTGGATCTCATCTTGCCCCACCTGTCCAAGGTGAGATAAAAGTTTGATATAGGTTTCCCTGTTAAAGAAAAAAGAAAAAAAAAGCAAATATCCTTATCATTTTCATCATTTTTTACTTAAGTATTTATTTATTTATTTATTATTATTATTTTTTTGTGGTACTGGGGATTGAACCCAGGGGCGTTGTACCTCCGCGCTACACCCCCGGCCCTATTTTTTTATACTTTATTTTGAAACCGGGTCTCACGAAGTTGCGGAGGGCCTCACTAGGTAGAGAGAGAGAGAGAGAGAGAGAGAGAGAGAGCTGAGGCTGGCTGTGAACCTGGATCCTCCGGTCTCTGCCTCCCAAAGTACTGGGATTATAAGCGTGCGCCACCATGCCCGGCTTATGTAAGTATTTATAAATTAAGCCTGTCTGTATATCTAACTGTCCATCTATCCATACATACATACATACATACATACAGCAGATTTAGCATAACACTTTTAAAATAACATAATGCTCATAGATAATGAAATATATTTATGGAATATTGCTTAAGGAGAATGATGGTCTGAATACAATGGAAAGACAAGTATGGATACAAAACGCCGGGCGTGGTGGTGCACGCTTGTAATCCCAGTACTTTGGGAGGCGGAGACCGGAGGATCCGGGTTCGCGGCCAGCCTCAGCGCTCGCGCTCTCTCTCTCTCTCTCTCTCTCTCTCTCTCTCTCTCTTTCTCCCTGTCTCTCTCTCTACTTAGTGAGGCCCTCCGCAACTTCGTGAGACCCGGTTTCAAAGTAAAGTATAATAAATAGGGCCAGGGGTGTAGCGCGGAGGTAGAACACCCCTGGGTTCAATTCCCGGTACCGCAAAGAAAAAAAAGTATGGATACAAAAGTTTTATAACCATAAAACTGACCAGTTTAACAATTTTTAGTGATACCCTATATTTTCTTTATCTTCTTAGAAGTAATAAGTTTGAAAACAAAATATGCTTCTCATATTAAATTCTCTAGTACTTCCTGGTATTTGGGATGTGTTTTAGATTTATTGTGCCTGGCAGTTATTTCATTAGTCTAAATGCGGTGCTGTTTAGAATTGTTAAAGCTAACCCTCTCGTGGGCCTGCCTGGCTGCAAAAAGTAGGACACTCGCAGGACATTTGTCCCAGCAGCACAGTATGTCAGTGCGGCTCATGACGAGTCTCTCCAGTTGTTTTCTGTTCATACTTGAAAAGTGCTCAGAAGCCAGATGTTCAGAGAGGGCTTTATATGAGCTTGTTGTATACCCCATCCCAGCACAGAAAAGCTACATAAGGGTGGTCTCTCGGTTTCCCTTTTTAAACGTTTTCATGTATTGTACTGAAAAGATGAATTCCATTAGTTTGCTAAAGCTGTAAAAAACACAGTCATGTCTCCAAGCAAGATCTCAAATATGATATTATACAATCAAAATTTTTCAACTAAAAACTGGAATATGTTATTAGATTGTGAATGTATACAGATACACACATGATCTGATAAAAGCATTTGACTCAATCTTAGTGTGAGTACTGATTCCTCTAAAATAATCTCTTTAGGAACTACAGAGTTATTCTTATAATATTACATATCTCTAAATAGTGCAGCATTATTTTTGGTTGGGCTATAAGCATATATATATATATTTGACCAAAATCTGTATTATCTAATTGGGTCACTTACCATATTCACTAGATATACATGATAAAGTTAACTTAATAAGTAAAACATCCCTCAAAGGGCTCTCTATGGTTTGCCACTATGTATTTTATATTAGACAAGCAAACCTGAGGCTCTAATATCTACTTCTCAATGAGGAACACTGAATGTGTTCTGAGCAGTAACAGCATTACTGAGCCGGGCGTGGTGGCGCACGCTTGTAATCCCAGTACTTGGGAGGCTGGGACCGGAGGATCCGGGTTCGTGGCCAGCCTCAGCTACTTAGTGAGGCCCTCCGCAACTTAGTGGGACCCTGTTTCAAAATAAAGAATAAAAAATAGGGCCGGGGGTATAGCTCGGAGGTAGAATGCCCCTGGGTTCAATCCCCAGTACAGTAAAAAAAAAAAACAAAAAACAAACAACAACAACAACAACAAAAAAAACCCCAAAATAAACAGCATTACTAAAATATATAGTTTCTTAATGTGGTCACTTTGAAAGGAAGAACATGCAAATGGATGTGTAAATTTTGATAAGTTTGCTGATAATCCATGGTATTTTCTAATCATATTTTACAAGACTGATAACAATCACATATTGAAATACTTTTTTTTTTTTTTTTTGGTACCGGGGATTGAACCCAGGGGCGTTCTACCTCCGCGCTACACCCCCGGCCCTATTTTTTTTTTATACTTTATTTTGAAACTGGATCTCACGAAGTTGCGGAGGGCCTCACTAGGTAGAGAGAGAGAGAGAGAGAGACAGAGAGAGAGAGACAGGGAGAAGAACATGCCTCAAATTTTTGGGAATGGGAAAATAAGCCATTTCTATAAAATGACATATAGATTTTATAATCATTGTCCATAAAAATATAATTATCAAACATACCTTTGTTCAATGTTTTTGCCAAGGCCCCATTTCAATTCTGAATCCTTCAGAGACTGAGTGAGGGTTGAAATCACGTGGATGACAACCTGCTGGTTCAGTGTTGCTACCGTCTCTAAAATGCTGTAAACTTGGTAATAGTATCTCATTCCATAATCATGGATAAACTGCCTAAAAATAAAACACATTGCTTAAGATCCTAAAATAATTGAGTTGATATCTATACTACAGTCAGCTATAGCCTGAACACAGAAAAATCATTCCATGTAAGATTACCCTAAGAACGCTATGTAATATGAAGTCTATTGGTAACACTTTTAAATAGAGAACAGAAACACCTTGATCAGTGTGAGTCAAGAACACAGTGATGGCACTGGGGAGAAGAGGGAAGAGCTGACATTCAAGGAGGGAGAATTAAAGGAAAGAAATCTAATACCAGGGACTCTTTTTTTTTTTTTTTGTGGTACTGGGGATTGAACCCAGGGGCGTTCTACCTCCGTGCTACACCCCCGGCTCTATTTTTTATACTTTATTTTGAAACCGGGTCTCACGAAGTTGCAGAGGGCCTCACTAAGGAGAGAGAGAGAGAGAGAGAGAGAGAGAGAGAGAGAGAGAGAGAGAGACAGGGAGAGAGAGAGCGAGAGAGCAAGAGAGCTTCCGCCTCCCAAAGTACTGGGATTACAAGCATGCGCCACCACACCCGGCCAGGGACTCTTTTTGCTATACTCTCCAAACAAAATCGAGGGTGTGGGGAGGGGAAGGGTGTGGAGGACACCAAGAGGGGGAAGAATGTCAGATTTCCTAGTTATTTTTTTAGCCCTTCATATCTCTACGTAAACAATATTCTTATGGAACGTACATCTTCATAATATGCCTTTATGTTCTTTAAGTGAATAAGAGACTTTATACACACAGAAAACCTTTATAAAAATATCTTCTAATCCTATAATTTTCATAACACCCGAATCAGCACAATAAAAGCCATTTAGCTTAATAAATTGTAAATAATATTCAATCTTTGATGATATAAAATCCTTTTCTCTGCTCTTAAGGTTTCACAATTTTCACAAATCCACAAATTTATCACAATTTAGAGAAACTATAAACAGTGGATGAACGCTAATTATCTGATGAGAGAAAAGCTGAGGAATCAAAGATCCCACACAGAACAAAGGAAATGAACCCTAAATTAATTATCATGGTGGTGGAAAGGTAGAGATAAATATAATAAAGGCAAATGTAGGACACTTGATAAAGATATACTAAAAAAATACTGCCCTAACTGAACCCATAAGACTCTAAACAGGGCAAAGCAGGAAAGAAGAAAAAGAGAAAAGTAAATAGTCCTCAAGTTGCACTGTTATTCTTGTGAACAACAGATCCACTCCTATAACGTCCATGCTTCACAAGTTACACATAGGAGAGCTTTCCAAAGCTACGGCGTCTGAAGCAAACCAGAAAGTCAAGGACATGTACTCTATACAGGGTCCTGAGCAACATGCTCATGCACGCTCTAAAGGATATGCACCTGTCACCGTGACTCACCTCTTCTACCTTTTCCTCTCAAATACATGGGAGATTCTTTCTTACTAAATTCACAAGTAATTTCAAGTCCGCTCCCTTATCTTTTTCCCTGGCACTTATTTTTCAATAAAACAACACAATGTAACAAAACTACTGCCAGAAATACAATAATTGAAATACTATAAACAAGTAGTAACACATTATGTTTTGGATAATTAGTTATTTAAAAAACATGTTGGCTGTCAAATGGCTGGCAACAGCCTCCTTGCCAGTTGGCATATTTTCCAGTTACCTAAACACAGAAGTCAGCTGGGCGGCAGGTTCTCCTTCTGACCCCTCTTGGCAGGCTTTTACCATGCATTGCAGGTTCTCTGTGGCCAGCCTTTTAACTAGGAGGAAAATTATAGCATTACACACTGCGTCTGAATTGACCATCTGGATCCTCGCTTTTAACACTCTTGATTTAGAAAAATATGTTGTTTTCTTGAAGTATGTACATGCTTTTTTGTTAATTTTCAAATGAAATAGTTGAGTTTTTGTCTTGTTCCAAAGTATACCTAAAAAGTTTAAAAGTCCATTTTTGACTCTTAAAACTGAAATAACACACGTAAAGACAGTCTTTTTCTTAGAAAGGTGCTCATCCTCAAAATTACTTCACCATCCTAATCCTGCAAGCACTGTTACATAGTGACAAAGAAAGATTAAAAATCAGCTGATAGGCAGACTGATTCATTTTAAATTTGTAAGCACATTCCTCCCACTCCTCACAAGTATATAAGTAGCACTATTTGTCAACAATTTATCTTCACTTAACATTAGCCAAGCATATATGAAAGACTATTTGTGATGCTATCTTCCTTTAAAAAGTTTAAAAAGAACATGTGTAATCTTTAAATATTTAACCAAATCCTTTAAAGTTGTGTGCTTACACACAAAAATAGCGCAAAAACATTCCCAGAGTTTGGATCTTAAAAATCCCTTAAAGGTCCATGTGTCCCCAGCCTGTGCTATTGGGAGGTGGTAGCACCTTTAAGAGATGGAGCCAAATGGAGGAAGTAAGGTGGGGGGGGATACCTTTAAAGGGGATATTGGGACCCCCTCCTCTGCTTCTCTTTGCTTCCCTACTGTGAGGTGAGCAGCTTCCTCTACTACACACTCCCATCCTGATACAGGCCTAAAACAGAGGCCCAAAAGCTTCATGATCTAAACAAACCTTTCATATTTTCAAGTGCATTACCTCAGTTATTTTGTTTCAGTGATATGAAGCTAACGCAAATATCAAGAAAAAATGCAGAAATCCCAACATGTTCTGAATGCTACTAAATTCTTGTTAGGAGCCAGGCATGGTAGCACAGGCTTGTAATCCCAGTAATTGGGAGGCTGAGACAGGAGGATGTAGGTTCAAGGCCAGCTTGCCTCAGCAATTTAGTGAAGTGCTCAGCAACTTAGCAAGACCCTGTTTCAAAATAAAAGATAAAATAGGGTTGGGTTGGGAGTCTAGCTCAGAGGTAGAAAGCCCCTGGGTTCAATCCCCAATACCCAGCCAAAAAAAAAAAAGTGAACAGGGTTTCTCTCTCACTCTCAAGATACCTTATCGTACTTTCAGTAATTTATAGCTTCTTTGGGCTTCTCTTTGGCATATCTGAATTGCCAGCATCACTACTCTTACAATTTGGGGCCATTATTAAGTAAAAATAAACACTGTTTGAACTCATGCACTGCAATTCTATCAAGATAACTGAGAAGATTACTAAGTGACTAACGGATAGGTAGAGTATACGATGTACAAAAGGATGACCTGTGAGACTTCACATGCTTATTAAGAATGGCACATAATTTAAAACTTATGAATTAGTTATTTCTGGAATTCTTCATCCGTATTTTCAGACCACTGTTAGCAGCAGAAACCATGTAAAGCAAAATCATGAATAAAAGGCAACTACTGTACTATCTGTTGTGTCAGCTATTTTGTATTCCACAGTGCAATAGGCTTTCAATGAAATGAAAAGGATGCATAAGTTTTCAATGAGGGCAAAATTCCTGAAGAGTCTGGAGGCCACTACCGCATATTTTCCAGTGAAGAGGATGTTACCATCAATAAAGAATATTATATATAAACAACACATTTCTTTTGCAAGCCCAGGGTTGGGAGCAGAATGAAATATGGATTTTTAAAAAATATGCATTTTTTTTTAGATAAAACAGAACATTTCAAAGACTTGTTTGAGCTTTCCACTACCACTCTGGGCACTGCCCTCGGATTCTTCAGGGTATGCACTGCACTCATTTATCTTAGCAGTTAAAAGTACTTAGGTGGAAGCATTTGAGATGCCCTACCTTTAGCAATCACATTATAATGATAAACACACACATACGGCCCTATTGACATTAAAAACCCCTTCAGGATAGAACTGTGGCTACTATTCTGCATATTCCCAGTAAGCTTATTAAAGCATGTTACACTGGGGGTTAAATAAATATTTTAAAGCAATCACTGAAAGTAAGCTGAAAACAAAAGGAGTAGAATCAAAGGATCTTTGTAAGGTTTCCCAAACCAGCATAGATATTCCAACAGAAACTGGGAAGTACACTAACCTCTCACCACTTGATATTTGACAAGTTGCATTTAATACTGGGGTTAAACTGAACAAATATTCTTTGAGAGGTTAACAAGTCTGATGCAAGGATGTAGCCTAAACAATTTGTTGCAAGGGAAAAAAAAAAGCAAAGCTAAAATAGATCAAAATACATCAGTTTTTAGCCATTTTATCATACCTAACCTCAGCTATTGTCTGGCACTTATTCTTAACCATGATATTTTTCAACAGACAAATGAAAAATTTATAACTATACAAATAAAGATAAATTAGTTAACTAAAAAAATTTTAATCATATAAATATGGATAGGAAAGAGTCATTTAACTTGCAAACAGAAAATGATGCCCAAAACAAGTTTATAAACAAACTAACCTTGGGTTTCATTGACCAACACCAAACACTTTAAGATTCCAGGGAGGAGTAGTTCAACCTCACAAACATCTATCTTAGTTTCCTTGAAGAGCTGGAGGGTAAAGGCCAAGATGGATGCTAAGCGAGGAGGGGGTACAGATCCTTTATATTCAAAGTATGATTTCCTGAAAAGAAACAAAATTTTGTTGTTTTCTTCTGTGTAAAGCTTCAATATAGCAGAACCAAATGCTGTATACTTCAAGATACTGGCAAATTTATTTTCCCCAAATGAATAAATTGTAGTTTCAAAAAAGCTATCTATTTTACCAAGCTATCTTAAAAAATGAGATTTTAGAGGCAATGACTGCACCTCCTTTTGGTATGTTATAAAGGATAAAAGATAATACAGATATGAACTAAATTTAAAGCAACCTGGCTTTAAAATGAACTTAACCAAACTTAATTGTTGCCTTGTTGTTTTTTTCCGTTCTAGTATAAGTCTGATCTCCTCTATCAGCTTCTCAATGCTTCAACATTTTCTCTAATGTCAAATGTGCATAAATAAATTGCTTCTCACATTTATTTATTTAGGAATTTGGGATGGTCCTTAACTTTTCAAGGAAATAAAAGTACCGTCCTAGGAATTAGCTTCCTGCCCCAGCTTTAGCTCTTTCCTTCCTCCAGTAGATAATTAATTTAGTATTTAACATCTCTCAAGGCAAGACAAATTTTAGCATTATGACTCAACAGAGAATGTAAGGACAATCATTTATCTGACTATCTTTGTATCCCCATTTCTTAGAACAGGTTCTGGCTCATAGCAGGTGTTCAGTGTGTGTTTATTAAGTGAATAAATGAAAGTGAGAATTGTTCCGTTTCTAAAAAAAGTCTAGAAAAGCTGAAAATTTGTGAAATACTGCTAAATCTGAACTAGGTATCCATATATATGTGAAAACTAATAAGAATTTATCATAATGAGGCATAGAAATCATTAAAGATTATGTTATGGTTTGGGTTTGACATGTTCCCCCCAAAGGTTCATGTTGGAAGCGTGTTACCACTGCAGCCAGGTGAAAGGTGGCCATCACTGGGAGGCACGGCCTTGGGGACTACAGAAGTCCCTGGCTGCTTCTGTCTCTATGCTTCTGGCTGACATGATTGACAGCAGCTTTTCTCTGCCATGTGCCCTGCCACCATTTCCACCTTGGAGCCAGCTGACCATGGACTGAACCTCTAAAAATGGCAATGAAAAAGCTGATGAAACAGATCATAAACTCCATAAAGAGAGGAACTATGTTTTAGTCATCATTTCTATTCTATAGTGACTTCCAGCAAACATTACATATTACATATAGATTCATTCACTCCCTGAGGGCAGGGTTTTGTCTGTTTCGTTCACTGCTGATTTACAAATGTCTAGAACAAACATTTATTGGGCTTTTATGGTGTGCCAGATATAAGTCTAAGAACAGGAATATATATGGTTTCTGAAAGCAAAGGACTCACCATCTAGTGGAAAAGTTAGAAAAGACAAAAAAAGACAATTATAATATAGTGTGACAGGTGATCAAACAAAGAAAAGCACAGAATCCTCAGGAATTCAGAAAAAGGAACCCTGACTCAGATCGGGGACTGCAGGAGTGTATCAGTATAGAATAGAGGAAACTGAAAGACAATCTCTATATCTTTTTGGAATATTGAACAAAAACCAAAACCCAAAACCAAAAAGTGGAAATTGTTACATTTTTGGGTCTTCAACTAGAAGCCATGAGAAAAATAATTTTCACTGGATACTAAGTAAGAAGGAAAGTCAACTAATGCAGTTAAGATCCTAAACAATGGGGCATAAAACAGTTCTACGGATTTAATTTCAATTCAGCATTTGTCATTCAGTTTATACTAAAATTACTTATGCAATATCTCAAAGACAGTGATAAAATACTTCAATCTTGCTGAATATGCAGATATAAGTAAGGAAAAACTATTATCAATCTGAAAATTAAGTTGTAGAGGGTATACAACTTAAAAAAAAGGAAAGAGCCACTATGGTATGCTAGATATTAGTTATAGGTTTCATAAAGCATAGGAGGGATTTAGTCTAAAAGGATAAGTGTGTGTGTGTGTGTGTGTGTGTGTGTGTGTGTGTGTTACTGAGGATTGAACCCAGGGGTATTCTATCTCTGAGCCACACCACTAGCCCAGCCCTATTTTATTTTGAGAGAGGGCCTCACTAAGTTGCTAAGGCTAGCCTTGAACCTGCGATACTCCTGTCTCAGTCTCCCAAGTACTGGGATTACAGGCGTGTATCACCATGCCTGGCATAAAAGAATCACTTTTTTTGTGTGTGGTACTGGGGATTGAACCCAGGGGCATTCTATCTCCGAGCTACACCCCCAGCCCTATTTTTTATTCTTTATTTTGAAACAGGGTCTCACTGAGTTGCAGAGGCCTCACTATGTAGCTGAGGCTGGCTGCAAACCCAGATTCTCCGGTCTCAGCATCCCAAGTACTGGGATTATAAGCGTGCGCCAGCACGCCCGGCAAAGAATCACATTTTAATGAAGAAAATGGTGTGAACAAAATTGTGATGTAGGGAAAGATAAAACATTTTAGAGGGGCAATAAATAAACCACTCTCTTTAGGGTGTATGACACCACACAGGTAATACATTTGGAAAAGTTAAATGACATGGAGAGGTAAAGAGTATAAAATTTACCACACAGGCAAAAAGGAGCCAGCGAAGATTTAGGGGCAGAATAGTGTCAAAATGGAAGAGTATTTCAGGAAATGGTACCTGGAAGCATTTTTTAGGTTGGAGTGGAATAAAAGACTGGATATGGTAAATACGGTTAGGAGACTCTGGCGACAGTCAAGGTATAATGCGACAAGGGGAAAGAAATGTGAAAAGAAAGGAAGAAAGCAATCATTGCCAAAGAAGAGGGAACAAAGAAGATAAAGCTTCTAAACTGAAGTAACGATACTCTGGGAACACAAAAAGATGAGGAAGGGGACAGATTTTTGGCATGGAATCCTGTAATGAGAAGTAATGAATATTATGAGGTCACTGAAAAACATAGAACATTAATACTAGGTAAAAATAATATATATAACTATATATATAGTATCTTGAAGTTTAAAAACTAGTTTCATACAAAGCTAAATGCTGCAAGAAGACAAAGAAAAGCTAATTTCTATTATTGAACCTTCTAATGCCGCAGTTAAAGGATATAGAGTTTAGTAGAAAACCTAAGAAGTTTCATTTATTCATTTGCTCAATAATAAAACTGAGTTAAGATAAAGAGTAAACTAATAAAACAGGACTTCATATTGCTTCCTTTTACATATTAGCATTCATCTTTTCACTTTACTATTTTTATAAAATGTAATTACTATATTTTGTGCAGCACAAACTATAATTATTGTTTATCTGATAAAAAACTAAGAAACAAAAACATATCTTTAGGAATGTACATATAAAGAAAATTATAGCCACACAGAGAAAACAGAAGAAATTTAAATAGTATTGCTTTTGCCTGCTATGAGCAAATGTCATTTTAATAAATTCTTAATGTTTCTTAGGAAAAAAAGTTTCTAATCTACCAGTGTCCTAAGGATTGACAGTATTTTTGAGATATTGTTATTCTTTAACAGAGATGAATAATTTGTACATATACCTATTTTTAATAGTTAAATGTACCTTATAATGTGTACAATGCATTTCTTCAGAGATGATACTGATGGGACGGTGGCTGAAGTTCTCAGTGCCAACAAAACAGGATGTTGTCCAAGACCCGGAGCACATGGTGAAGCTGGAAGAAACCGCCCAATATACTGCTCAAGAACGTTGGTTAGCAACTGATTCAAGTAGGCATTTGGATTTTGAGACTGACAGCACACAATACACATACCCTACAGGAAAAAAGAAAAGAAGGAAAGAAATACTAAACGACAAAGTTAAAAACAAAAACACAGTATTTAGGAACTTATTAGTCCCCAGAATTAATTTCATGTCAGATTTTGTAACTTAATCACATCTAACATCATCAATAGATAATATATATATGAACCTTTAGGAGGTTAGCCTGGATAATGCGCCTGCTATAGTATCTAACCTAACGTGCATTTTTGGGGCATGGACAAAGGAAGCAGGAAAAGAGTGCAGGAAAAAAATCCAAGATTCTTTTTGTCATTTTCAGACAACCTGACCACCATGATCCTCAACAACATAGATATGCAATTACAAAGGGCACTGATCATTTTGTCTAAGAATATAAAATTTACGCTAATAATTTTTCATGGTAAGAAATGTGATAATTTAGGGCTAGGGTATTAGCTCAGTGATAGAGCACTTCCCCATTATGCAGAAGGCTCTGGGTTCTATTCCCAGCACCACAAAAAGAAAAACCCTAGACATGTGATAATAAACTTTAAAACAATTCATTGGAGGGGAATGCAGATTAAGACTTACAGTAACAAAAATTTATTTAGAGATTTTTCTATGTCAGGCACTGTACACCAAGTGCTATATATTCATTATTTCATTTAAATTTCTCAAAAAAACTATTGAGTTAATATTATTGTATCCATTTTACAGCTAGGAAAACTGAAGTTTAGAGAAGTAAGGAGTTTAATGAAGGAAACCAGAACCCATAATAGTTCTGTCATGTCTGTGAAAGGAATCCCTTCCATTTGTATCACCAGTTAACAAAAAACTTTTAAATAGATGACAGTGTTTAATACTTACAAACAAATAAATACCCCGAGGGAAAAATTTTTTCTGCTTGTGTTAAGTCTCCATTTTAGCTCTAAATGAAATTTTGAAAGTTTGTTTAAATGAAAAACATGATAGAACTATTAAAAAACTAGGAAATAAACAACAAAAACAAATGAACAAAAAACAATGGAACCCCACCAGCTGTTTCTTTGGTGCTTTGTTTAAGGAAAAGCACAAAAGAAGATGAAGTAATACATGGATACTTTTTGAAAATTCTGGAAAGGAGATCAGGATACCTTTAACAAATTAAAGATAGGGCTCAATCTTAGTTATACCAAATGGATAATTCACAAAATTTTCTAATTTACCACTGATAAAGTTTATAAGGGGGATTTCATGAAAATACAAAGGAGACCAGTGCAGCAGAGGATCGCGATGGTGCAGGGAGGCAGGTACTGAACAATGAAATTGACCAAATTATGTTATGTGCATGTATGAACATATCACAATGAATCCCACTACTTTGTATAATTATAATGTACCAATAAAAAAAACTTTAAAATCTACAGAAGGCAAATAAAAAAAAACCTTGTTAAATAGACTGGGTTTAAAAGAACAACATGAAATGAATATTCCAAATTCTTTTGCTACCCAGAGCTCCCTTCTCACATCTGCCAATCTGTAAAATTAGCAATCCATGCCTCTGCTGTGGACTGCTGTTTATTTTCTGCTAGACGACACGCTAAAATTTGACTTAAGTACTATCATTAATACAAAATTGGAAAGTCAACTTAAAACTTCTCAGAGATCTTAAAACTCTTAAACAAAAAATCCACCCATGAAAAAGATCACTTATTATCTAACCAAAATCCATTTTCTCCTCCTTCATTTTTTCTAGCTGAACCTAAAATTAAGAAACCTTCAATATTAGACTAATGAAGAATTGACAGATCAATATTTCCAACTGACTACTGGATACATTACCTAGATATTCCATATCACCTCAAAATAAAGTAACTAAAAAACCAATTTTTACTTTCATCCCTGTATCTCCAGAATTTCCGATATCAGTTAGTAGCACTACTACCTATGAGGCAGTCACTCTGGAATCTAGGGAGCCTTGCATTTCTTTCTGTTCTCTACAACACATGCAGCAAGTTTTTGTTTTTGTGGTGCTGGGGATTGAACCCAGGGGCATTCTACCTCCAAGGTACACAACCTCTGCCCTATTTTATTTTTTATTTGGAAGCAGGGTCTCCCTAAATTGCTGAAAGCCTTGCTAAGTTGCAGAGGCTGGCTTTGAACCTGTGATCCTCCTGTTCAGTCTGCCAACTACTGGGATTACAGGCATGTACCACCATGACTGGCAGCAAGTATTTTTTAATCATCAATGTTTTTTTAAAATCTCTTGTGTAGGCTCTAATTTTGCTGTGTTTTAAAACTTCAGATAATGTGTGGGTTGCTTCCTTCCTTCCTCCTTTCCTTACCAAGGATTGAATCCAGGGCATTTTATCTCTGAACTACACCTCCCCCTCGCTAAGTTGCTGAGGCTGGCCTCAGCACTGTGTGCCCGGCCTATGTGGAGGGAATTTCAATGAACTAATGACTGCCTTCTATGTCTCCAAACTAACCTCCTTATGAACTATCTTAGATGTTGACACCAGAATCATTTTTTTAATAAAAGATGCAAACATTATTATGTCACTCTTACTTCTTTGCTCAAATTCATCAACACTCCCCATGTAAAAGATGAAATCCAAACTTCTTAGCATAAAGCCCTTTATTATAAGGCTCCTCCCATATGAATTCACTAGTTGCTTTTCCCCCATGTGCCACATTTTTCTTAAAACCCTTGTACATGTTGCTCCCTGTGACAGAAATAGTTCTCCAACTCCTACCCACTCTGCTCTTTTACACTTAATGCTCTCCACAGTATCTTCTCAGATCTCTTCCACCCCAGTTTGGTTGATAGATTGCTGAGGTTGCTAAGAAAAGTACCTGTGTTAGTCGGCCTCCTCTCTCAACATCAAGTTCCTTGAAGTGGGGAATTTGTCTTTTTATCTTTGTTTTCAGACCCAAATACAAAAAGAAATGTAAAACTTGTTCAATGGATGTACCAAAGGTGTATACATATATTCTTGAGATTACAATGTCCAGTTTTTAAATCTGCATTTAGTAAACTATGCTTTAAGGCAAAGCTTCTTTTTTATTAGTTTTAGCAGCCACACTAAGTATACCTGAAGATACAAAGGAAGACTCTTCTGAATTGCAGTCAACATGGGTGCAGGCAGCTCCTTCTCCTGCTGTAATACTGTATGTGGCAGCAGTAAACAATCTATGATCCGAAATAGTAATTTTTGGGCTTTCGAGTTGGCAAAGATTTGTGCCCAAGATTTAACAAGAATTCCTAATAAAAAAGAGAAAGACCAGCAGTTATAGTTTTCTTCTAACTGGAAATGATTTTTATTCATGAAAAATTTATTTTTAAAACATATAGGACAAAGTTATAACAGGCAATAAGACGAAAAAAGTCCTAGAAGTCGAAAGACTTAATATTATGTCATGTATTTCACTGATAAGATAAATTTATCTGAGTTCTCGGTCAAGAGAAACATTTTATGAGCAACTGGCACTTATACATGCTGCGATACATTAATTTTCTTGATACTTCTACTTCTTTGTTTTTTATATGCATAATTTACAGGCTGCCTCTATCTAGTTCACAACAAGGAGAGGATATCTAAATTTAATTGTTAAAATAAGAAAAGTAGGATTAGCTATAACATCTTGGAGCAATCATTTAACCTCTTTGAACTTCAATTTTTACATCTTTCAATCACTGTTAACATAAACAAACAAAATTCTGATTCTGGAAGAAGAGAAACAGACTTCTTCATTACTTGAAATATGATTTTCTTGATAGAAGTCTGTCAACTGCCATATTGATGATAGTAAAACTTAGCAAATGAGTAACCTTTGTTTTAATAAAGTAAGAGCATATATATAATTCCCATTAGGGTGTATTACTTTTATTGAAATCTCATTTATTGAAAAATGAATTTAAAAAGAGATTAAGCACTTATCCAAATAGCAGAGTGGTACATTTACTGCACAAACTTTTATATTTTATTCCATCTTAGAAAGCAAAAAAGATAACATTCAAAGTCATTTCCATCAAACAGAAAATTTTAAATTCAAGCTCAGAAGGAAAAAAACATGCTTACAGAAGAGCATACTGATGTTAAAAAAACAACCAATAATCATTTCTAAGAACAACAAACAGCAACATTAATCTTCTGTTGTAAACGGAATTACAATAATCAATCATAAAGAAACACAATGTTCACTTAGCAATATTTTAAATAATGCTGGTTTGCGCCTCATTTTTTTTCAGTAGGTAGAAAACTTGAGTTTGACAGCAATATAAGAAGAACTCACATTCTAACTAACAATAATATATCTATGAAGGAGCTGTTATCATCACCAATGTCTGAAATGATTCATATCACTTTCAGGTGTCACGAAGGTATTACTTATAAAGTCACCAACCAACCAAAAATGCATCATCTAACTTTGTATTTCACCTTCTGAAATGCTTAAAACCCTTTACTGAAGACCTGAAGTTTCATGAGCTCATAGAAGGCAAAGGTAATATACTGGTTTTATAGATGCTTCAGATTCCTACATTTAAGTTTCAGCAAAGAATATTTGTGTGTGTGTGTGTGTTTGTGTGTGTGTGTGTGTGTGTGTGTATGTGGTATGCATGTGTGTAAGCACGTGTATGCATAAGGGGCAGGATGAGACATTAAAAATACAAAAAGGAAAGATGAAGAAAAACTTTTTAAATCAAAAACTTTGGGAAAGGATTAAATACATACAGTAGATTTATAAAAAACCAAGTCTTATTCCTGGCTATAAACATTTATTTACCGATGAAACTGAAATACAGAAGAATATTAATACAAAGATAATCTCTCCATCCAAAGATAACCACTATCAAGGTTCTTGTGTACTTACTTATTTTCTACATATAAAGGATTAGGATCATTCTGATACACATTTAAAAAGCTACTTATACTCAGAAAGTAATCTTGCTGCTTTAGGAACATTAAAAAGTATATACTACTGCTCGGTCTGCAAAATTATTAAGTTCCAGAAGTATTTATTTAGTGTCTGTTATTTCCTACATTGGAGAAATTCTTAAACTGATATATTCCCAGTTCCCAATCCAGTACCTGATACATACTCAGAAAAGAATCCTTTTTTGTTGTTATTGTTCAAAAAACAACAGGAAAGGAATGAAAAACTAAAATGTTATGGCCACTACCCTGAATAAGTTTAAAATTTAGTAGGGGCATATCAAGTACACAATTATAAGAAGTGACAAGCTATTAAAAATGTCATAAGAGAAGGAGAGATGAAATGTAATCAGGGAGACCAAGTCTACCTAGGAATGTGGGAGAGGTCAGTAGGGCTGGGCACTGAAGGATCATGGGTAGAATTTCAACTACAAAAACAAAAGGGGAAGAATGACTAAAGAGAAAGGCATGGAAACAGAAGGGCTGAGATAAGAAGAATGAGAAGACTAAATCAAAACAAAACAGAAAGGAAATCAACCTCTCCTTCCCCTCTACCCCCTCAAAAATCAATCTAAAGGGAGGGAAGTTGAGGATATTACTAATGCACCAACCATGCCTCTTCTCAAATTACTGAAGTACAGTAAAGATCCCAGATGCTTCTTTAACACAAGAGTGTGATTTTATCAACATTTGTGCCTTCCACTAGCAGCCTTGCAAGTGAACAGCAGAGGTATTCCCAGTCAGGAACGGGCAAGGTAAATAAACCACTGACTGGTTTTGATATCACACCCTCAACACACTTTAAATCAGGTTCAAACTCTCAAATGTCTGTATTTGCTCTTTTTTCTAATTTGTTCTAAACCTTTTACATGAAGAAAACAGTCAGGTTACCCATTCCTAATTTCTAATGAATAAATGGGCAACACTGTAGCCATACGCTCTACTCCTAGTCCTTGAGACCTGGACAAAGGAAATACAGATCTATCTGCCACTAAGTCAAAAAATAAGGCAGAACAAAAAAGTCCCTCAATGCTTCATAAGTGAAATTTTGCCCCAGGCTACATATCACCAATCCAAAGTGATCTTGTAGTTCCTGATAAGACTATCATATATTCTGTAATATAAAGTCATACATTTAACTTGGCAAAAAGTGAAAGCTGGAAACATCAGAAAACTTTTTTTAGAGACTAGTATATTATAAACCTAAATGCTGAAATAGTAATCTAGATTTTACTATGTTAATTTTATAATAAATTCCCACTGATATTTTTCTCTGAAATTAAGATGTCTGAATTGCTACCATTGCTTTCACTACATTCTACATCATCCATATTTACACATTTTTCACATTCTCCTTTATCTTTCACAACAAAGATAAAAGGTTTCAGACAGCCCAAATCAGGTTTATTTATACATTCACAAGATTAAAGGGAATAGATATAAGGTTTTGGCCACAGAGAAATAAAAAAACAAAAAAAAAAACCACCTTAAATTCTGTATAAAAACTTCTAAGGAAATCTTTTTCATGTACCTTTATCCAGTTCCTATTTTTGGTTAGCAACATGGTTTTAGTGAACAAAGATATTCAAATTACTGACTTCCTAAAGAAAGATGAACTCCATTGTTCTAGAACAGGTACAGAAAGAGATTTCTTTTTGAAAAGAGAAAATATAGTATTGTGAGAAACAAGTTTGAAGCATACATGTCTTAGTGCTATAATAAATACTCTCTTGACCACCTTCATAGAGAGTAGACCATGAAATAAAAGGAAGTGATGGTTTTCTGTTTTTAACCCCAACAAAGTATAGATCAGCACTAATAAAAGTTAGTTATTTAGGTATTCACAATGTGACTCACAACAGACTACTGATAACAAGTGGTTTTTGGTATATTTTCTGTATTTATCATAATTAATTTCAATATTAACACAGGCACAACAAACACATAAAAGCCAACATGAATTATTTCAAGTGAAATCACTGTATTCAGATAATTCTTATGATTATATGGAGTATAAGTGATTTGACCAGTATATTCCTGTCCACCTTGATTCTATAGGATCAACCTAAGAAAATGTTACTAGGAAAATAATGTTAGGAATACATACCCATCATGCCATAAGTAAGCTGTAGCCCTGCAATGGAAATTTTTTTTCCCAAGTAAGGTTTTATATATTTTAATACTTCACCAAGGTATTCTAAGGACTTTGTGACCATGGCAGATTTATCAGCAAGTGTCTGGAGATTCCTGTAAGTTATACCAACAGCCTATAAATAAAGAAAAAATATTATTTAGCTTTCCAAGTTTTATACAATATAGACTTTGGAAAACAACTCCCTCCCCATATATATGCCCCTTATACTTAGGCCTTCTTCCTTAACTTTCCAATAAAGGTTCATAGCAATTAAAATTCAAGTGAAAAGAATTAAGTCTTTTATAATTAAAGGTTAAAGGAAGAATAAAAAATCAATTCACCAATAGTTATTTATAGAAGGTCTGACTCAGCAAAGTTATCACTGAAAAGAAACATGAAATTGTTGTAGAAAACATTTGTAATCAAATCATCATATCAACACCGGGCATGGTGGCGCACGCTTGTAATCCCAGTACTTTGGGAGGCAGAGACCGGAGGATCCGGGTTCGCAGCCAGCCTCAGCTCTCTTTCTCTCTCTCTCCCTGTCTCTCTCTCTTTCTCTCTCTACTTAGTGAGGCCCTCCGCAACTTCGTGAGACCTGGTTTCAAAATAAAGGATAAAAAATAGGGCCGGGGGTGTAGTGTGGAGGTAGAACGCCCTTGGGTTCAATCCCTAGTACAGCAAAAAAGAAAAAAAAAATCATCACATCAAGACTTCCAAACAAGTTCGCTTACCATATTTCTAGTATATGACTAGGGATTCAAAATCCCCAAATTCCTAAAAGGAAGATCTGTATGAAATGTTATCAAATTCTTACAATTAAACCTGTACAAAGTTCAGCTTTTAAAAAAATGATATGAATTGATGTCCCCTCACACCCCAGAATTTTCTTTATGAATCATCACCAGCTAGCTTAACTTTCTCAGTGGGAAAAAAGAAAGACGTGTCAAAGAGGATGTGTCAGATGTGGCAAAATGGGGAGGTGGTGGACAGAAGTGTGAAGTGAGGCTTCGAGAACAAAAAGGGGAGAAGGAAGGGAAAAAAGGAAGGGAAGAGGGAAGAAGGGGAAGGAAATAAATACGGGAATAAACTCAGAAAAGTGAGAATAAGCAAGAGGTGAGAAGCCACAAAAGAAAGAAGAAGGTCTAGAGGTGGGTTAGAATGCTTGAAGAGAGTAGTAAAGTTTTCAATCATTTTTGGCAACTTCCAATGGGTTTCAATGACCTAAACTGAACCAAAAATGGTGCCAATACACATAGTATATGATTGCCCCCAACCCCAGTAGCTCTTGGTAGATAGGACCAAGGAGAGAAAACAGGTGGTTGAGGGTTTGTAGGTGTGACCAAAAGACAAAAGATTGCAGATTGGGCGGGTGTTGTTAAAAGTAGTTGAAGTAAGCCTCCAAGGATTCTTCTAATTAAGGTGCATGGAGGAGGAAGTGCGGCCTTGAAAAGATTCTGAACTACTTGGATAAAAGGGAGTAGATGACAGGTGATCACTCATGAGCTGGAGGGACAGGTGGTGGTAGTCAAAGAACTTTCAGGTCTTCAAGTTAAGCCATGCTTTAACGTTTAGTCATGGAGGAGGAGGATGAAGCAGAGCAGAAGTGAAGAGAACTGAAAGACCATTAGAGAAGCTCTGAAATGAAGGCTGAAGATACGTTATCCATGTTGACATTAAAATTGGCTATGCTGATAATAAAATGTGAAATGAAAAAAAATGTAAGAAACTCAGTGAACCTATGTGACTGTGAGACAAGTAAATGAGAATAACGAGACATGCTTGATTAATTTCCTTCTTCTCTAGCTTTCTGCCTTTTGTTTTCTAAACTTCTTTTCCCTTGATTCTCAAACTTTTTGACCTCCATTCCCTTTTACAAACCTAACAATCAAGAATCTTGATAAGCCTTTTATTATTTAGATTATATCAATATTTATCATACTAAAATATTTAAAATTATTTACTAACTCATTTAAAAAATAATGAACATCACATGTCATTATAAATAACATATTTTAGTGAATAGTATTTTCAAAAAATTAGAGAAGAGTGGTAGTTTTTAAGCATTTTTTACAAATCTCTTTAATGTCCAGCTTAATAGAAGACAACTACATTCTCATATCTGCTTCTGCATAGAATTCTTCTGATATATTACAGATGAAGAAAATCCTGCCTCGTAAATACATGTAGCTGGAAGAAGTATTTTGACAGATTTTTCAAATAACTGGGAATTTCTCTTTGCTATTATACCAAAACTTGACAAGTGGTATTTCTTGGAGGCCAGTTGTAACTAAAATCATGCACTCTGAAGAACCATGGAGTCTGAAACTATGTCACTGAACATTTCATACGCTGCTACATTAAGAGGCTTTGGTATATCTTGTACTTTGAATGTATCTTTACCTATGAGTGCTTGTTAAAAAGCCTGTACTGGTCATTTGGAACATTTTGATTCACTGAGTTATATAGTCTCTTGATGTTGACACATTTCATTATGCGGTTTGGGGAAAAAAATTATATGCATTAAAACCACACCATTCTCATCAGACAGTCTAAGTATCAGGAAGCTCTCAAGCTCATGATAGCAAATACAAGCTTTCCAAAATTCCAATTTTCTTGAAAGCTCAAATTATATTATTAGCAAGAGATATTGTCAGTTTTTTCTTTGAAGTAATAGGCTTACTTACTTCATTTATTTTAGAAAAAAAATATCTTCCAAATACCCAAGTCTGAATAACCATATTTTGTCAGTTGTTCTTTCAAGATAAAAGCAGTCAGTTCAGCTTGCAACTCAAATCGTCATGCGAGTCTCTTCATCTAGACAACCACATGGCGGTGACATGCAGAAAACATGCTTGAAGTGCACTTTGCATTGTCGTTCACAAAATAGTAAAAGAACATGTGCTCCAGGGGCAAAATTTAATAAAATTAACAATTTTACTGCTTCAGTAAGGCTATTCTTAAGCGAACTGGCTTTTCATCTGTGCGTGGATAAAAATGTAAATATAATGGGGACTACTATAATCTCCCATGTTGATTGATGCTAAAGCTTTTGCACTATTTGTGTAAATGTCAATATAGTTTTGAACTGATAGAACCTCCTGATAAAGTATTAGTAACTCCCAGGAATCTATGAACCATACTTTTGAACATCAGCACCCTAGGCATCTCAGTGTTTATGTTTAGTTTTAACCTCCCCAAACAAAAAGATATGTACTTGTATCTTGACTATAACTACTTACATGTCATAGTATTATTTCTGTGCAGAAAAAAGTTCATGCAGCAGGCCCACTACTGATATCCTTAAAAACTCCTGCTTCCAAGGTTGGGCTCTGTCTGGTATTCGGGGCTTTAGATTTTTTAGAGGCTTCTCACCATTCGCTGATAAGAATGGCTCATTATACCTAAGATGTCTATGTAAACAATATGGTTTGTGCCAAATGCCTTCTTTCCTTCTGTACATTTGGAATTCTGAAAGTGCAAGACAAAGGAGGTGCATGTGACCAGCCCCCAATATATAAAAATCATGGACACTGAGTTGCTAATGAGCTGCCACAGCAGGCAGTATTTCATGTCTCGTCACTATTCCTTGCTGGAAGAATTAAGCACATCCTGTGCAACTTCACTAGGAAAACTCTTGGAAGCTATGTCTGGTTCATCCAGACTTTACTTCTGCACCTATTCCTGCTGTATGTGTTTTGTACGCTTTCTCTCTAACAGGTCATGGCTGTGAGTACAACTATATGTGGAATTCCATAAGTCCTCCTAGTGAATCTCAGAGCCTGGAGATGCTCTTGGAGACCCCTGACACAACTTCAAACAAAATGAATTCACAAGTAAGTGAACTCCTTGCCTACTTCTCCCCCAACCTAAATCATGATGCTGCTATTTCTTCACTCTTCTAGCTAAGCACAGTATTATTTAATATCCATTAAAAAATCCCATAACCATTTACCTTCAATTCCTTCTAAATCTTACTAGTTTATTACTAGTTCTCCTGTGCCTATAATATACATTATTGTTACTAATTTTTTATAAAGTCACTTTATCAAATCACACTTAAAAACCTTCACACTCTTCACAGGATAAATTCTAAACATCTTATACCAAGATGCTCTAAATTCTTTACCTACGGATTGATCTATTAATGAATTGACAATAAGCATATAATGCTTTGTATTATTATTTTCACCCTTGTGTATGTCTTATATTTTCAGATAAGTCAAAATTCTCTGAGATCAAGGACAACGTCTTCTGGTTTGTTAAACCCCCCAGACAATACTGTCCAGCACTTAGCAAAAATCATCTTTTATTTAGTGACAAAAGAAAAATTAATTTGGGCTGGACTAAATTAGGGAAAACTTTAAAAACTACCAATGAAAAGCTTGACTTTTACCTCCCTTTCTAATTCCATATGATTTCTAGCAAACAATAGGTGTTTGTTTAATTGTGGGCCGAGACTCAGTAAATAACTAAATAAAGCGCTCAACAGAAAAGTTTATTTTACATCTGCATATACTATCACTAATTACTGTTTGGGTTTGCCTTACAATTGTACTTTAACTTAATGGAAACCAACAGAAGAATTAACACTTCTGCAAAGAGCTTATTGGCTGTAATTATTTTCAGTGTAGTTAATACTAACCACTCTGTGGAAACAGAAACCTGCTTTTACTGTGAATAGCTTACAAAAAACACTAAGCCAAACATGTAAACAACCTCAACTGGACTGAGAAAACAAACACTATCACGTAAGATATATTCCTTTAATAATTAAATTGAATCTCTGAATGGGACTGTTTATTATGGAGAAAACCCAAAATGCATGGATTAGATTTTAAAGCTCCAAGCATCCTACAGATGAAGCAGTTGGTGTCTATGCTTACAATGTTTGCTACAGGATGGTAAATATTCAGCTGGAACTATTATGGACCCTATATAAGTAAACTTAGTTCCAAAGTACCCAAAGAACATTGTTATCCAACAATTTCAGCAATAAGATATTCTTACAACTTTGGTTGTCTCCAGAGTAAAGCTTTTAAGGAGTATTCATTAGTTTTATTATTCTTCATTAAATATAAATTTCCTGCTGTCCTGAGAGTGAATTATACTATGCCTTAGATTCATATTTTTCTTCCTCCAGAGTTTTATAATAGCATTCAACCAATAATTTGATTCAATTTAAAAGAATTCATTTTATAGAAAAACTTTTTAAAGTTCTTAAACGTCAAGTTTTTCTGAAAAATAACTGTAACCGATCTTGTATCTATATTTAGAATCATAATAATACTAACAAATGAAAAATACCTCAAGGAATTGAACAAGTGCTTTTTTAGGGTCCTCTGGGATGGGTGAGTATTCAACTTGAGCCTTTGAGAAAATATTCTTTACTTCTGAGAGTTTAAATAGTAACCTTGTCAGTTCAGCCAACTGTTCCATGTATTCTTTTTCTGTTAAAATAAAATTGCATAACAATATTCATGTTTACTATTAACTTACATAATAAAATATAAAATTTCACACACACACACACACACACACACACACATATGCAGGGAATATAGCATTCCTCACTTATGACATGCTTCCTTTTAAAATTCAAATTCCCACAAAATTAAAGATGAAGTTTCTCTCACTAATGAACCTTCTAGCCCAAAAGTCACTCATGTAAAATCAACTGATAATATCAGAGAAAATTTAGAGTATTTTTTTTCAGGCTGGGTTTCATAAAATTTATAAATGAATATAAATAATAGCTTTAAGAAAAGGCATGTTCTACATAAAACAGTACTGTATGAATATTTCAAAGTAGTAGTATCACTCAATGACTAATAGTAAAGCAGAAGAAAGGCAAGACATCTAATAAAAAATAGGAGAGAATTATTCATAATTGGATATTTTATTTTAGGGTGTTCACAGTGTGATATCTGGTTATTTACTTCAGATTTCCACTTTTTGTGTGTGATCAGTTTTTTCAGGGTAAAAAAAGTAGCTTGTCACCTCAGGAGCAAGTTTTTGTTCTTGGCTTCCAAGGAAACAAGATCTTTTATCTTTATAGCAGGGAAATTTGTCATATATAGAAACAATAAAATATCAAGAAAAAGGAACAGGCTAAAAAAGGAAAGAAATTTCTGCTTATGTTTATACCTAATTATAAATATATTTTATATATTTTCTACTAATTTTTGTATTTTGTATTAATACATAATAAACAATCCAAAGAGCAAACAACTTTCTGTAGATACTACCCCTCGTGCCCCACCAAAATAAAGTATGTAGCTCTTACCCACTGCCTGTTCAGGATTTATATCAATGAGCGAATCATCAGGCCCAGAGAGGTTTTTTATATACATTTGTAAAACACAACGGATCCATGAACGTATAGTTAAGGATTGAAAAGATGCATAGCCTGAGTGAGAAAGTGCTTCACATACTGCGCTGTAAAGACAAGTTGACAAGAATTAAGAAAACAAGAACAAAAATGGCAATATATTCCTAGAGTGTAGAGATTCAGTAAAGAAATGTTCTAACATCTCCCACATACACTCCTTGGTGTCAGAATTTTTTCAGATGAACACACTGATGTAGATGTGCATTGGTGAAAATGAACACTACAGAAATATACAAAAGATACGTTGGATAAATATGCTTGTTTTTGTATGTTTGTTTTGATTTTTAATGTTTCTCTTTCCACTGAGGGTAGATGTGCAGGTTTATGCCAAGGGAAAGGTTAAGAAAGAATATGGTTAAAGTGGGAAAAGCAAGGGGTTTATAATGAGCTAGGTGAAATCATAGAAAAGTGGCAAGTAGAAACAAACACAAAAACAGCCAGGCGTGGTGGCGCACGCTTGTAGTCCCAGTACTTGGGAGGCTGAGACCGAAGGATCTGGGTTCACGGCCAGCCTCAGCTACTTAGTGAGGCCCTCCGCAACTTAGTGAGACCTGGTTTCAAAATAAAGGATAAAAAACAGGGCTGGGGGTCTAGCTCCGAGGTAGAATGCCCCTGGGTTCAATCCCCGGCACCGCACACACACACACACAAAAGAAACAAACATAAAAACAAATAAACAGCAGTCCTTGGGTAACTAAACAGAGAAGAGGTCAGGACCATGTGGGTAAAAAGCCATTAAAGACAAAGTATGTTTCCACATGTGTCTCCCAACCAATCCCATTCCCACCCCTCCTTTCCTCCTCCACTCCACAGGTGCTCATGATCAAAGACTACTTCACACAGAATTCCAAAAGAACATCTCCTACAAATTAAAAAAAATAATAATTCTTTTCATGAAGCCAAAAGCTTGTGTAAGTCGGATTTCTAATTTATTTATAAGTGGGGGTACAGAGGATAGAGATGGTCTATAAAAAGAGTTTTGAAAGGCCTTAACCATAAACACTAACACAATGACAACAAAAAAAACCAAACCACAAAAGAGTTAGCTTTCCTACCATTACTACTGTCAGAATATTGATACATCTGAAAGCAAAAAACCGTCAAAGTAAGAGTATATGTAATAAAGATTGGTTTTCATTTGAGAAAATTCTTACCTTCCCAGGGTACTGATCTATCAGGGTTTGCATTAATGTGTATATCTGAAATAAAGGCACATACCTATTCTGTAGCAAATGACTTAAATATCTTGCTACAACTTGGGGCCAGATGATATCATCCCAACCAAAAAGTTGAATTATTGATATAACTGGCTGAGGCTGAAGATCTGATGGAGCTGAGCTTGGCATGTCCACTGCTAGCAAAGTAAAATCTAGATTTAAAATGAGAGAAATTGAAAAAAAATGTAAAACTCTCTTTCCCCCAGATTACATTTATAGTGACAAAAATGTACCAAATAATGAAATGTCATATCTAGAAATGTATAATAAACATAAAGTTAAACCTGAACTAAATTTATATTGTCAAAGAAATTTCTGTAATATCATCCAGATCTCTAAGAAAGTATTTATTTATCTCAGTGTAATCGTTATGGGTCTATAATGAATCCTTCAAATCAAGCCTGAGATTTCTGCTAATGGGCCTCCATCATTCAAAGGCCCATTATACATATACATATATGTATAATACATATTTCCAGCATCTACTCTTTTCTCATTAAGCAAATTTACTGGCCACCTGCCACAGGTGAACAGCTCCCTCTTACCTTAGACACTGGACATTCTTTTCTTTTTTTCTTTTTGCAGTACTGGGGATTGAACCCAGGGGCACTCTACCTCCGCGCTACACCCCCGGCCCTATTTTTTATACTTTATTTTGAAACCGGGTCTCACGAAGTTGCGGAGGGCCTC
>PVJS01007394.1:0-56285 GCA_004027185.1 Glis glis
GGGAGGGAGGAAGGAAGGAAGGAAGGAAGGAAGGAAGGAAGGAAGGAAGGAAGGAAGGACACAGAAAGAACTATAATTTCAAGGGACTTTACTCAAATTCCCAGCAGGTTCCAGCATCCCAGACACACATGCCAAGCCTAAAACCAGTTACTTTACCAGTTAGTGCTCCCATCACTAGAAGTGGAATTTTCTCCCCTCCCTACTGGAACTCATCCTGAAGTGTTAATTAGGGCAGTGCTTGGATGAGACACAAGCTGGTGCTAGGTGTTACGTAATCCCATATGTGGATGCCGCTCATCCTACACAGCCCCAGAATTCCCAAAGAGGGATGCCAGGACACCTGGCATGGCAGAGATCATATGCTGCTCCTGGAGCCAGCAAGCATGAGAGCCCAGTTCTGGGCCATCGGTTATGTACAGTCCCCTAGGGCAGCAGTGTTTGTTAAGTATTAGAGTAGAGACAGTTCCCATAGACAGATGTCTTCAAAATTGTTGCACGGGTATTTCCTGTGTACCACAAGACTGAAATGAATCAGTGTCGTGCTTTGTGATATAAAAGTGTGGGTTCCTTAGCCAAAGAGATCTCTAAAGCTCTACCTTCCATTCTTTTCTGTGGATTAGCACTCCAGGGGATAAAAAAATTACTTGTTCATCAGTGAATGCTATTTGCTGGGTCAGGCATGCATGCGTGGGGTTGTGTGCACAGACATGTATATGTGAGCGTTCATGCAGGTGTGTGTCATAAAAGGGTATCCTTTGAAAATCCTCCAGGTGATCTATAGTTTCCATTCCCCCTGAGAAATTGTTTTGCAGCCATGTACAAACCAGAACTTGGGCCCACACTAGATACTAAATTGGCGGGCACCTTGACCTTGGACTCCCCATCCTCCATAGCTCTGAGAAATATCTTTATTTTTTTAATCTTTTGGTATTAGGAGTTGAACCCAGGGCATTCTACTTCTGAGCTACACCCCTAGCCCTTTTTTTTTTTTTTGCTTTTATTTTGAAACAAGGTCTTGCTGAGTAACTGAGAGTCTTGCTAAATTGCTGAGGCTGGCCTTGAACCAGAAATCCTCCTGTCTCAGCCTCTGAAGTCATGGGATGGCAGGAGTGTGCCACCACGCCCAATGAGAAATATCTTTATGTTGTCTAAGCCACTCATTCTGTGGTACTTTGTTATAGCAGTCTGAGCAGACTAAGGCAATGTCAACCATCATTTCTCACTAGCCAATGCCTTCCTTAAAATATATACTTAATACAAATTTAGTAAAATTCGCCCTAAATGATAATTGGCACATGTAGGTCCCATTGGGTCTGATTTGAACACGCCACTTGTCCCATTTCTGAAAAAGGAACAGGAAACTGAGGTTGGAAGGAGCAAGCTCTATACCTGGCTGTGGTTGCTCATTTGCTTAAACTGAATATTCATGAAACACCACTATTTCTAATACTTTTGCTTTGGCTCCTAGCTCAACTATCATCTGCCTTTATTTATGCATCTGTTCAACAACTAGTGAGTGCTTCCCATGTCCTGAGACTGTTTGAGGTGCTGAGGGATGTGTGCCATTTTAAACCCCTTATGCATGCATACACCTATATTTGAGAAGATTCACGTTCAGAGAGGTTATGACACTTACCTCAAGTTCAATGGGTAGGCCTGGAATGGCCAAGATTTGAACTCAATTCATGCTGATGTCAAGGTCGGTGATCCTAGTAGAACAAATGACTTTCCAAATATCTCAGCCCAGTAAGTATAATCAGGTTATGATCACCAGACAGAAGTCATCTGATTTCTTTGCCATTTTAAGGAGATTTGACAATAGAATATTTTAATCATGCACATATTAGAGGGGAAAAAATTTAATAAATTTCCATGCAGTCACAACTCATCTTCAACAGCCTTCCATATTTTCCTTTCTTGTAACACCAATCTCCATCAATCTCCACTATTTTTTAAGCTGTAAAACTTTAAAGCACATCTCAAACAACATGCCACTTCATCCATAAATGTTTTATTTTGCACGGAAAAAAACATCTTTATGCTTAGCCACAATTCCATTATCACTCTCAAGAAAATTGGCAACAATCCGCTAATCAAATCTAAGGCCACTCTACATTCAGGTTTTAATGATTGTCTCAAAATAAATGTCTTTTCGGAATCGGGTTGTTTCTATGCTGCTTTCAGTGAGGGTCACACTGCATTTGGTTTGTTGATTTCTGACACCTCTTTTTTGTCTATAAATCCCCACACTCCCCTTCACCTTTTTTCACTGTGTGTGTTTTCTGGGTCACTTGAAGGATGAAGACATTGCATGTCATAGGATTCCTGCATCCTGGATGTAGCTGTGTGTATCCTTGTGGTCCCTCTGTCTATAACTTGGTTGGAGTGTGAGTCTGCTATGTGAGCATAGAGGGCCCTAGACCACCTCCCTGGCTCCACTGGAGTTTCTCCTCCATTGCCTGAAGTCCCTCTGGTATCCTGATCACTCCCTAGCTTCTGCATATGAGAGAAAAAATATAACTGGCTAATCTCACTTAACATAATGTTCTCCAGGTCCTTCCATTTTCCTGCAAATGACATTATTCTGTCCTCCTTTATTGCTGAGTAGAATTCCACTGTGTGTATATCCCATAATTTTGTAATCCATTCATCTGTTGATGAACACCTATGTTGGTTCCATATTTTGGCTATTGTGAATTGTGCTGCTATAGACATGGATATACATATATTACTATAATTTCCTGATTTCAGTCCCTTTGGAAAGATACCCAGGAGTGGTATAGCCGGATCATATAGTGGATTCATTCCCAATTTTCTGAGGAATCTACTCACTGATCTCCATAGCAGCTGCAATAATTTGCAATCCCACAAACAGTGTAGAAGAGTTCCAATTTCCCCACATCCTCACCAGCATTTGTTGTTTTTTGGCTTCTTGATGATTGCCATTCTGATTGGGGTTAGATGAAATCTCAGTGTAGTTTTGATTTGTAGCTCTCTGATTGCTAAAGATGTTGAGCATTTTTTCATGTATTTATTGGCCATTTGTATCTCTTCTTTTGTGAAGTGACTATTCAACTGCCCATTTTTTGATCGGGCTTTTTTTTTAGTGTTAAGTCTTTCAAGTACTTTATATTCTACATATTAATCCTCTATCAAATGAGTAGCTTCTACTTGAAGGCTGGAACCTAGCACAGGTAGTAGGGCTCCTGAGAAACATAGGATCTTCCTGGAATTAGGCATGAACCTCTTTCTTATATGTTTTTTTTCCCCTTGAAAGTCTTTTAGTTTGCTATGAATTCTGCTCTCACCTCTATGTGGCAAATCCCTATTGCAGGACTGAATTTATTCCCAATCATATTCACTGAAATTTCAAATGACCTTTTTGAGTGTTACATTGCAACTTAAATCTAATGTGACTATAGTCAAATTAAGGTGATTCTCCCCAAACCAACTCTCACCCTAAAATCCCCTGTGGCAGCATCCCAGAACTCTCTATAAACAATGTTTTCCTTCTTTGCTTCCCATATGCACTCACCCACCATTGTTCAAGTAATCCTTTCTTTGCACAGCCAGAAAATATGTGTACTACGAACAGAATAAGGATAGATATCAAGATCAGATGAGGGTCCCCATCCTGTCTCTGTGCATTTTGAAACTGTTTTGCTATATAAACACTCCTGGAGGTGAGAAAGGATTAGAGAGTTGCTGAGACTCTTGATTAACGAGCGTTTCAAAGCCTGCACATACAGATGAATCTCATCCTTTAAAAATAGTCAGTTACCTACTGAATTCAAACGACTTAACTCCAAGTAACTTTTAACTATTTGAAAAAATAGTTTTGCAAGACATAGACTTTCTGTCATTGAGGAAAATCAGAAGAATGTACTAGGATTCCTAAAAGCAGTCCCCCCAAAATAGCTCCCAAATATTTTGACTGATTTTTTTTTGGAGTAAATGTAGTACCTCCCAATAGGATGATTAAAAGTAGTTTATATTCTTCTTTGTGATTCAAGATTTGATGGCTTTATAGCTGAACAAAAGGCAGTGTTTCCCTGAAGCAAAACATAGTGTGGATGATATTATTTAGTGTTAGACTCTTCTAAAGATAGAAAATATTGCACAGGAAACCACTAGTATTCAAAGATAACCTGACTACTATGCATAATTTTTTGATGTCAATATTATACTTTTGAGTGGCTTTTACCTCAACTATATGTATTTTAAAGTGGGTAATAGTATCATTATGGTAAATTTATGTAGTTATATAACCATATAACCTTCACTAAAATCAAGAACAGTTCTACTGCCTAAAAAGTTTCCTGTGTGATTTTGCAATAGATTAGATTCTCTCCCCCAACACCTGGCCCCAGGCCAACAACGATCTCCTTTTTGTCACTATGGTTTTACTTTTTATAGAATTTCATATGAATGAAATAATAGAGTATGTACTTCTTCGGGCTTGCCTTCTTTAACTTAGCGTAGTATTTTTGACATTCATCCATGTTGTGTTTTGCATTCCTATTTTGTTCTTTTCTATGGCTGGGTAGATTTCCATTGCAAGGCTATTCCACAGTATTTATCCATTCATCAGTTGATGGACATTTGGTTTGCTCCCAGTGTTTGACTATTAAGAATAATGCTGCTGTGAAAAATGTTGTACGTATTTGTACCGACATATACGACAGTACCCTCTTATCCAAGGTTCTAATCTTTTTTTTTTTTTTACATTTTCAGTTACAAGTGGTCAACCATAGTCTGAAAGTATTACATGGAAAATTCCAGAAATAAACAATTCTTGAGTTCTCCATTGCATGCCATTTTGGGTAGCTTGATGAAATTGTGTGCTCTCCTGTTCCTTCCTGCCTAAAATGTGAATCAGCCAGCATGTCCACGCTATTCATGTCACCCACCTGTCATTCATGTAGGAACCACCTTGGTTATTGGATTTATTATCATTTTATTTATTATTATTATTATTATTATTATTATTATTATGTTCCAGTAAACCTTATTTCAATTAACAGTGGCTCCAAAACAAAGAGTAGTTATCCTGGCATTCAGATAGTCCAAAGAGAAGCCATAAAGTGCTTCCTGTAAGTAAAAAGTTGAAAGTTCTTAGCAAGGAAAGAAAAAAAAATGGAATGCTGAAGTTGCTAAGATCTACAGTAAAATGAGATATTGTGAGAGAGACCATATTCATATAACTTTCATTACATTATATGGTTATAATTATAATTATTCTATTTTTATTATTAGTTCTATCATTAATCTCCCACTGTGCCTAATTTATAAATTAAACATTAGCATAGATATGTGTCCATAGGGAAAGACAGTGTGTATAGGGTTTGATACTATTCATGGTTTCAGGTACCCACTGAGGATCTTAGAACATAAGCTCTATAGAAAAGGGGGAGTTACCATGATTCTATGTCTATTGGAGAGATGTCTAGGAGTTGGATCACATGGTAAGTGTCTGGTGAATTTCCTAAGATTCTGACTTACTAGTTTCCAGAATAGGTATACCATTCTGCATGTTTACCAGGAGAGAATGAGAGGTCCGTGTACTCCCCACCTTTGTCCACACTTCTTTTATATTAGCTATTTTAGTGGACACAATAAAACCTCATCGTGATTTTCATTTGCATTTTGATTAGTGATGTGGAGCATATTCCATCCATTTTGGGGCCATTCATCTTCCTTCTTTGGTGAAATGCATACAAATCTTTCACCCCTTTTGACCATTGGATTCATTTTTCCATATTACTAAAATAGAGGTAAATATAGAAATTATAGAAATGGATACAGATCAAATAGATGTGTTTCTTTTCCTTTCTTTTTTTCCCATGTATGTATGGCACAGAGATTGCACTCAGGGGTGTTCTACTGCTGAGCTATACCCCCAGCCTTTTTTATTGTTTTTTATTTTGAAACTAGGTCTCACTAAGTTACCTCCTACTGGCCTGGAATCTGCGCTCCTCCTGTGTCAGCCTCTCAAGTCCTGGCATGCACCCCTGCATATGGCTGATAAATTTCTTTTCATATTCTGAATATGTGCCTTTTGTTCAGAACATGGTTTGCAAAAGTTTTGTCCCAGTCAGTGAATTGATTTTTTTTCTTTATTTATGTCTTCTAAAATGCAAAGCTTTTCACAAATTTTTCCCAAGGTATCCAAATTTGAGTGCACTGTTTTGTGTTGGAACTCTGTCTAATAGAGACTCAATGGAGACTCTGATGCAAAATGGGACACGTAGCCATTGGCTGTCCTCCTTTATCCCAGCCACTACCCAGACAGTGGAATGAAAGTGTGCTGTGCCTTCAGCGTATCCCACAGTATACCCTCGCCCTCACTGCCAGCCATCCTCACCCCACCCAGCCTCTCCACTGAAGCTTAGCACTGAGTGTTTGAGTTAAGTGAAAAAGGAGGGGATGTGAGGGACCAGTGATACTGCTGAGAAGTAGAGTCAGAGGTTTGCTCAGACGTAGTGATAGCAGGGAAAGTCCTGATTACTCACAGTCCCATTTCAAATCATTGTGGTCTGTCACATTTAACTGAGGTTAGGAGCACAAGTAGCAAATTTCACTGTAGTCGTTGCTTTGGTTTAGTTAAAAATTTTTCTTTTCTATTTATCAGGGACAGATGTACGATTAAACTAATGAAACTTGAGCTTCAGAATCCCTAATGTCCACAGACTCATCCTAAGGTCCTAGGAAGGGAGGACCCTGCAATAGGATCATGTGTTTATTCTAAATAAATATACATGTGCACTCTTTATTTTCATTTATAATTGTACCTTATTATTTTAAAGAAGATCCCTCCAATGATATATTTAAAACTCCACAAAGAATAGAGAGGCAGATTAACTAATATCACATGAATGATTTAGGAACTTACTTGCAAAAGCAACTTGTGCTGAATTAGGAGAGAGATTTTGTATGCCTGTGTGCAGGTGTGTATATAAGGGTATTTCTTCTGTGCATAAGTGTGTAAGAGATGCATGTGTGTGGATGTGAGTGTGTATAAGAACTGGTTCACATGTGTGTGAAGGTGGAAGTATGTGTGTAAAGAATGCATGTGTGCATGTGATTGAAGTGTGTGTGTGTGTGTGTGTGTGTATGCACGCACGCACGTGGAGCAAGAAACAGAAGAGGAAGAACAGCTATAGAGCTGGTAAAATAACTCGGGAAATGTCCCTTAACTTATTTGTCTCTGCTTTCTCTGCTTCATTTTAAAAGGATGATCCAACAAAAGCCAAGTGGATTTCAGAACCCAGCCCCCCAGGAGCAAAGAATCAGCATTGAGATCTGGAACAAGAAAAGTTGATGTCGCATTTCTAAGATGAGCAGAGCAGAGTTACAGATAACAGTCCTTGTCCAGGTACTAAGACCAGCAGTAGGAGGCACCCCCCTTCTCTGTGAAAATGGAAAGGGATTTTTAGTGCCAAAATTGTGTAGCGTGGGGGATACCATCAGCACCTGTGCCAACACCCAGAATCAACAGAATGCTGGAGGAAAAATGTGCAGTCTTAGAGATAGATGGATGAGGTCTGAATGAGCCCAGGCCCTTCCCCTCTGTTAGCCTCCTCTGCCAAGCATCTTTATACCACCCTCACCGCCCTGACTCCTCTCTCTGGGTTTACTATGACCTTTGATCTCATTCCACCCAGACTGCCAAAATATTACCTTTCTGAATGTTTAGTTTTCTCCCTTTCACTTAAAAATATTTCTTTACCGACCCACACATCATGTCATTTCCACAGTTTACACTGCTCCAGTGTCACACTCCAATCGATCACAATCCTAGAATCTTTGGCAGATCACCGAGGGCCTTTGGGATTTGTCTGCAAGTGGGAACCAATCCTGGATCTCATGTGAAATCTCCTGCACCTACCATGTGCCATTCCAATAGTTCTGTTACTATGGAAATGCATTTAAAACCAAGTTTAAGTTAAGTTTTTATGTGCTCAGCATGTTGTTTCAGTCCCCTGATTGTATACAGTGTGTGTGTGTGTGTGTGTGTGTGTGTGTTTCCACATCATGTTTGGGGCTAGTATGACAGCCTTGACCATGCTTTTTTTCTGGCCTCAAAGAAAAGTGTAAATGACCCAAGGTCCCAACCATGGTATTCTTTTTTTTTTTTTTTTTTTTTTTTTGCGGTACCGGGGATTGAACCTAGGGGCCATCTACCTCCGCGCTACACCCCTGGCCCTATTTTTTGTACTTTATTTTGAAACTGGGTCTCACGAAGTTGCGGAGGGCCTCACTAAGTAGAGAGAGAGAGAGAGACAGGGAGAGAGCTGAGGCTGGCCGCAAACCCGGATCCTCCGGTTTCCGCCTCCCAAAGTACTGGGATTACAAGTGTGCGCCACCACGCCCGGCTCCAGCCATGGTATTCTGAGATCCATCTCCAGTCTGTGCTGATGCTCAAGTTTCCCATGGGCTGCTCTGCATCAAAAATGGAGCTAGGAGCCAGGTGTGGTGGTGCACACCTGTAATCCCAGTGCTTGAGAGGCTGAGACAGGAGGATCACAGGTTTGCAGTTAGCCTCAGAAACTTAGCAAGACACTGTTTCCAAATAAAAAATAAAATAAAATAGGGCTGGGGATGTAGCTTGGAGGTAGAATGCCCCCGGGTTCAATCCCAGAAACATACACACACGCACACACACACACACACACACACACACACACACACACAGGTGCACAGTCAGTATCCTAAGGCAGGTCATTCCTGGAGACATGATTCCTCTGTGGGTGACTGCTGATGGAGGAATCCCTCATGACCTTCTCAAACTCTTCTAGAGCCAACGCGGTCTCTGACGCTTCTATCCACTTCCTTCTGCCTCTGTCTCACCTGGGGTCAGACCTGCCTCGAGTCCACGCTCCTGGCCCATCTCTGCTCCTCCCTCATTATCCTTCACAGATGAGGAATAATAAACTTCTTGCGTGGCTAGCCCTGTTTTAGCATCTGCTCTTTGGAAGCCATGATCAAAACAAACACCTCACTAAATTTTCTCAGTGTAACCTGAGAATGAACATGTTACATTTTTAAAATCATTTCTGATATATTTCTCTGTATTTCGAGCATTCATTGGATGTCTTCTGCTTACCATGTATGATTTCTATTCACTGGGATTTTTTTTTTTTGCTCATTTTTTTTCTGCTTTCTGACTCTTTATGGATTGATGAAATATTCTGCATTTGTTCACCTCCACTGATTTGGAAGTTACACAGTCTAGTTCTGACCTCCTCCTGGGCTTCTAATTACATGATGATAGGAATTTTGGCTGGGTTCCCTCTTATGCCTGTGTTTCTTTTTAAATATTCATCTTTTCTTTTCTCACAGCTGTTGAAACTTCAGATTATGGAAGAACCTTTTGGAAATAAAGCAAGCCCTAGCCCTTCACTGGGCAGGTCTCCAGCCTTAACCCATCCTTGATGATTCTCTCCATGTCTTCTGGTGTTTCCCTTCTATGAACCATTGTGCTTATCTGCTTTTCAAAGCTGATGCCGAGTTTCCCACCCTATTGGCTAGTTGAACCAGCCTAAGGGACCTGTGGGGTTGGTGAGCATCTGTTCCGGTAAGCATTCTTGCAGCTATAATCCAAAAGATTGGCCACATAATTTAGAGGAAAGAAGATTTAGTTTCTTAGGGTTTCAGGTTCGATCCATGTGAGGCCGGGGACCGCAGATCTCAGGGCATGGCGGCAGGAAGCAGAGAGAGGGAGAGCACATGGGCTGCGCTCCTCACATCATGGAGGCCGGAAGCAAGAGAGAGAGCCAGAAAAGGAGGAACCATATAATCCCACCAAGGCCACACTCCCAGGGACCCACCTTCAGCCACACCCTACTTGCCTGAGTCACCACCCAGGTAAATCCATTACAATGGATTTATCCACTGCTGGGATTATAACCCTCATGACTCAATGACATCAGCTCCAAACATTAATAAATGAGTTCTTTAGGGGACATTTATATCTAACTATAACAGCATCCCATTCCAGGTTCCAATCAGGTGAATGGAATTAAATATCCATCACACCCAAACCTTCAGAGTTATCGCTAGAGAATTTGCCACCGGACCTTGGGGAGACACTGCAACCTTGACTCCTCTGTCTGACTTCACCCCTTCCAGAGCGGCATGTACCATAGAGGACTCTGCATGACGACTCCACCAGTGCATTGCAAGGTGTTTAGGGACTTTCCTAACACCATTGTGCATTTTGCATGCCATTGGTCTCTCTAGCAGAATTTTAGGTCTTTCTCCTGGGACCAAGCTAACCAACAAGACCTCATGATTTTGAAAAAGGGAGAATTATCCACCATGATCTTTTCTAAGCCTAAAGCTGGCGTCCTAGTTCTGGCTCATGCCTTATTTAAGCAGCGACAACAAGGTTTCTGAGAACGAGGAGTTGCAGAATGGCAATGCCTAGAATATTCTCTTTAAAAAAAATTTCCCTTTAGAAAATAATGGTTCTGCTTGGCACCCACAACCATAACCCAATCTGTTAGGCAAACACAACTTGAAGGTTTGATGTTTTTCTTTCTTTCCTAAGAAATTTCAAATGAAACAAGAGTTATTTTAGAGAAATGTAACTAAATCTGAAAGCCTGAGCCTCTTGCCCTTTCCCCCTCCCCAAACCACATTACTTAATTGTTAATAATTGTAGCAAATTGTTGAAGTGCCTGATTCTTGATCCTTATTCTCAAATTCATTTTTTTAAAAATAATAGTCTTGTGTATCTCTTTTCTCTTAAAGGGTTTTCAGTATAAAAACACAAGTATGCTTTATGGTAAGTTAAAGACATAGAATAGAATACTTAGGCCTATGCTGTGTTAGAGTGTGGCTTCAGTGTTAAGAGTGGAGAACCCACTTGGGCAATGAATGAACCTAAGTGAGAAGAATGTGGAAATATCATCTTGCTTTTTCATTTATTTTATTTTTTTGGCAAAGGCATGTAAACTTATGTTATCTCCTCGGGGAGGAAAAACATCATTTTTTTCCTAGCTAAAATTATGCCCACATAATCCCACTGCCTCTTATCCTCTTTTGGCCTGCTTATCACCATTACCAACACACAGGTTGAATTGACTTCATTTTGGAAGGTACCTTTGTCACATAAATCTTCTATTAAAAAAAATCTGCATGCTTTTCTCTTAACATCTTTGTTAGTTTTCCTTTTAAACCCATTCAGAAACCCTAAAAGGGTCAAAGAAAACCTTCTCTTCCCCTACACCAGTTTCTTCCAAAATATCAGAAATTAGGGACCCCAAACTTGCATGGCAAGCCTGGTGGGTGTGGAACAGCCTTGGCCGTTCTCTAAGCAGCCTGTGTCTTCTGGCTCTTGGTAATGTTCATGGTCTCCTAGCCAAAAACTTCCAGACCTTCTTCCTGGCATGGAGGCAAATATCCTATTACCCTTCTTCAATGGCTCCCCAGCCACTCCCCAGTCACTGGACAGCAGGCATGGATGACACAAAGCCATCTGGAGGAAGGAGCTGCTCCAGGTATGTCCTCCCTCGGATGCAGCTCTCTCAGGGCAGACAAGAGTGAACCTTCCAAGGAGTTCATGCACATACCACCATCTTCAGTGTCTGTTCCACGCTTCATTTACGGGATCTTCATTTCTTGCCATAAACAAGGAGATATTAGTTGTGTTGCTTCTTGGAAGCTCCTCAGGGGACCAAAGAGTGAGACCAGGAAAATTACCCAGAGGAAATAGAAATTCATAGAGTACTGGCTCTATGTGGACATGGCAGATTCAGATACCATCCAGGCCAGCACAGTTGTTCATGAGATCCAGCCGAGCCTCGTGATGAGTTAATGTGCCTGGTGTGTAGGGAGAGACAGCTCTTGGGACCAAGGAGATGCCGGGGTATGTTTCTAGGGAGGTAATACCAGGGTAAGATATGGGTAAAACTGAACACAGGGGTGCCAAAAGCAAAGTTCAGGAGCCCTGAAGAGCAAGGAGGAACTGCTGGAAAGAATTAGGGTCTGGTCCACCAGGTCTGGATATAAGGCTCATCCAGCTCCTGAGATGGCCAGGAGATGAGTAAGCAGACAGGGGCGGACAGTGTACCGCCAGATTGAGGGTAAATATGAAGATAGGGAGAGGAGGAGCAGTGTGGTGCTTTCATGTGTCTGTTTATTCCAACATTCACAGTCGATGGGAAGGACCATCTTTGTCTTGGAACACATTGGTGTGTAGGCTACATCACTTCACCCAAGTTACCTAAACTTTCTGGGCTTTGATTCTCTCAGTTGTACAGTGAGGATAATCATAGTACTGTATTTGCCCTCACAAGATTGGTGAGAGGATTAGGTAAAATAAGGCACATAAAGTACTTATTGTATGCTTAACTGATATGATTCAGACACTAGACAGGATGTACCCCCAATAGCCCATCTTCCTGCCCACTTCTCCTTATATTCTATTATTTTAGCACATACTTTAGGGTATTCTGGGAACCCTCCTAAGGTCCCCTTACTCCTCAGGGGTTTAATTAGATGCTGATCATGGTAATTCTATTTCCTCTGCCATTGGGAGAAATGAGCATAAGCCCCAACTTTGTCCCATAAGAGGATCACCTATTGAGGTGGGTTTTCATCTACTCTTAGGAAGTGCACAAAAAATGGTGTCCAACCTTCCAGATATGGGAAGTTCTGCGCTGCTACAGTTGTGATGCAAGAATGTCTTGGAGTCTTGGAGGGAGAATCATGAGATGAAAGACGTGCTGAGAGCAGAAAGGAAGGAGAGGACCAGGATCCTGGATGTGTCATGGAGCTGATGGAATCACCCAGCCACTGGTGGGAAGACCCACCCCCCGCCCCGTGTGTGTGTGTGTGTGTGTGTGTGTGTGTGTGTGTGTCTGTCTGTCTGTCTCAGGGCATTTCCCATGCTTATTAAACCAGTTTTAGCTTTCTGTGAGTGTTCTGTTACCTATAGAGCTTGAAGGCCTTTGCTCAAGATGACAAGGACTTGTCACCAAGGGCTGGCATTTCAGGACAACCGGAGAGGGGACTGATCAAAGCATTTTATTCCTTTTAATATTAAAAGCAATATCCAAAGAGATTTCAGATGCCTCCCTCGTGGCTTTCAGACTCTTTCTGAAGGTGGGAGCCTTGGATCATCCAGCTGGCCTAAGGCCTACGCGGGGGTTGTTCCCTTAGGTGGGAACATTTGTCTAGAGGCTGCTTAGGGTCTAGGGAAGAGAGGTGAGGAGAGGCAAAAGGGGGACTGAGAAAGGAAATAGAGCAAATAATGTCATGTTCATATATGAAGGTATCACTGCCAATCCCGGGAGTGGGGAGCAGAGTAGGATGCGAAGGGAAATACACCAAGTGATGTGTGTGTGTATAAATGTATCACTTTGAATCTCTCTATGATGTATAATTACAATGCACCAATAAAAGTATTTTAAAAAGTAGTTACAAAAGATAGAAAAATAAGTGATTTTTTCCTAATTAATAAAAGCAATATTCATCTAAAATATAAATGGAGAATTACTTTTCCCTTTTTTTTTTTTTGCGGTATCGGGGATTGAACGCAGGGGCATTCTACCTCCACGCTACGCCCCCGCCCTATTTTTTATACTTTATTTTGAAACCAGGTCTCACGAAGTTGCAGAGGGCCTCCCTAAGGAGAGTGAGAGAGAGAGAGAGAGAGAAAGACAGGGAGAGAGCGAGCGAGAGAGCTGAGGCTGGCCGCGAACCCGGATCCTCCGGTCTTCGCCTCCCAAAGTACTGGGATTACCACGCCCGGCCTCCTTTTCCCTTTGATCAGTCTCTGCCACAAGGATCAGGAGGACTCCTCAAATGCACTTCTGCTTTCACCAGACACCTCCAGAAAGTCCCACCTTCCACCCGTCCTTGGTGACATCCCTCAGATACACTCTCCAACCCATTGTCCTCCTTCATTCAGTCAGTGCTCAACTGAGTACAAGTCAAATATTAGGGGCAACCAAAGCCTGTACCCCCATCACTTAGGGGAAACAATTTTACTAGTAATTTGTTTTAAGCATCTTAGGGTTCAAATTGCTTCTGATCTCGTAAGGGTACCAATCTAAGCAACCACCTGAATACATGTGCCCAATTGTCAGTGACATATTGATTACCATAAATCCCATTGCATCCAATTTTTGGTTTAATCAGTAGGAAGACTTTGGCATTCCATTGAATAATGACATCTTCAGGAAAAGTCAGCCACACTAATTTTTATGAAATATGCTCTCCTGGCAGCTAATGCTGGCCTCACAGTTCCCCACCCCCACTACTCAAGAACAGGATATGATCAACAAATTGAATGATTTTCTCTTTAACACAGGGTAATCTATCTGCTCCTGAATAAATTGCATTCCATTTTTCTTGGCATAATGGCTTCCTCTTTAGATGAAATGAGCTTTTTTTTGTTTGTATTTATGAAAAATGTGTATAATGTTGGCTGCTAGCTGAGATAACAACTTTCTGAATTCAGATATTGGTAGAGTGCATGTAAAACAGCCGCTACTAATTAATAGGATATTGATTGGTCCAGCCTCATCTAATCATAGGCTGTATAATAAATCATAAGGTGTTTTGCAATTAGGAAAATCCATACTAAATAACAAAGTACTGTTATCTTAGTAACCTTAACAAGTATGGAGTAATGCATCATGGAATAATTGCTACCATATAGGTGTACCTGTTAGAATGACTTTCCATTTATCACATGCAACAGACTTCTTGTTTTCATAGAAACTGCTGTAGTGGCTAAAGGGCACTGGTGAAATACTTACCTAATATCTCCCAAATACTTGTTTCTCCCCCAGGAATTTTCTAGATCATCAAATACTAGGAGAACCTTCTCCCTCCATCTGCTCTCAGGTGGTGATTAAAGGCTCCATTATTTCAACAGGATCCACCAGTATCACAACATTTATAGTGCTTTCAGCATTTCCATTACCAACCCCCTAATAAATGGCCAGGTGTAAAGCAAAATTTAACCAGTGAGGGACAAAACTGGCATAAAAAGATTTCAGCCTGAGAGTCGGTACTCTTTTTCATGAAGAGATTTTCCCATTTATTTTTAAAATACATAGAACACTTTTATTTACCTTTACCATCTACCTCACAGGAAAATATATATGGGAGAGAATTGTGTTACTCTCTTTTTACTTTTGCTTAGATTGCTTCTAAGAAATAAGACACCTAAAACAGCTTTTATAGGAGATTACTCCTTAGTTAATAGCTTTTTTTTTCTTCCATGATGTGTTCCAACTTATACCTATGAAAAGTTAAAAAGATAGTTGAACTTAACTGGTGTCATGGTTTGAATATAGAATGTTCTCTGGCAAAGCTCATGCACTGGCCATGCAAAAAATGTTCAGAGGTGAAATAATTGAACCAGGGCTCTAATCTCATCAGTGGATAAAACTACTGAATGGCTAATAATTTGAGTAGATTTACTGGGTGGTAACTGAAGGCAGGTAAGATGTGGCTGGAGAAGGTAGGTCACTGGGCATGTGACCTAGGGGACTATATCTGTCCCTGGTGTCTATCTGTCTTTCTCTCTTTATCTGCTTCAAAGCCATCCTGAGCAGCTTATCTTGACCATCTGTGTGGCCGCCATGTTTCTGCCATGGAGCCAGCTGACTATGGACTACTCTCTGAAATCATGAGCCAAATAAATCTTTCCTCCTCTAAGTTTTTCCTCATCCGGTGTTTTGGTCACAACTACAGAAAAGCTAACTAATACAGTTGTTATAATTGTTAGATGGAATAGTGCTTTCTAAAAATATATATATTTTAGAGCTAAATAGGATCTCAAGGTCATTTAATCCCATGGTCATTTGTAAGACAAGGGAACCGAGGACAAAAGTAACTTTCCACGGTCACTAGGCCATGTGAGTGACACAGTCAAGATTCAAATGCAAGACCCAGAAGTGGTGTTCTACACCCAGCTCACCACCCAAATGGCTGCTTCCTGAAGGTGTAATACACAGTACTGGGCAGCAGTCTACACAGCCAGCCTGAGCTCTTCACGTCCTAAACTTCCATGGCCTTCTGTACCGCTCTGTGCTTAGTTGAACCTTTACAGGGACTCAGGGACCTAATGCAGAGTCTGTTTGATGTAACTCCCAAAGGCACATTGCAGCCCAATGCCTGATCGCCATTGCTACCACCATCAAGCTCATCGCCAAGCCAACAGAGTGGCTGCCGCATGCTGACCACTGTCGTAGATGCCATACTCACACAGGTTTAGACTCAGAGCGTCAGTACGAGCTAAGTGCTGCAAATCAGTGAAGGGAGCCCAAGTCAGCTTCCTGGAAGTCACATCAGGCAAGCAGCATGTCCTGATGTCTTCAGCATGTCTTCGGCTCTGTCCTCAGAGGCAACCACGCCAAGATGAAAGCATTTGGCTTTGAAAAATCATGTACTTCCTCAGCCAGTTCAAGTGTCAGTTTTCATTAAAATACAATCCTTTTAGCAACCTGGCTCCCATTTTCCTGATAGTTCTTTCCTTTTGTTATTCTGATTTGCCAGGCTTTAACATCGAAGTCAACACAGAAATGGGAAGTATCCAAATGGTTCCTTTACTTGAGATACATAGAAGTATTTTTTTTCAACTTTAGCACAAAATATATTCATGGATCCAAATGAATCCATTAAAAATGTTGTATGAGTAGATTTTAAGTGTCCTTGTCATGGAAAATGGTATGTGAAGCAATGTATATATTCATTATCTTGATTTAACCATTCTGCTATGTGGATATATTTCAAAATATTCTGTTGTACACCAGAAATGTGTACAATTTTGTCAATTACAAATAAATTTTAAAAACTTTGGAAAGTCTGAAAAATATGCCACAGCCAAGAGGGATCTAAGGAAATCAGACAACTAAATGTAACACATTACATGGATGGGCTCCTGGAAGAGAAAAAGGACATTAAATAAAAACTGAGGAAATCTGAATAAAGTATGGACTTCAGTGAATAACAATTAATGAATCAATGTCCATATTGATTGTCCATTAATGAACCAATGTCCATATCGATTCATTCATTGTGAGAAATAGGCCATAATAATTTAAAATATTCATAATAAGGGAAACTAAGTGTGGGGTATATAGGACCTCGGTATTAGATTCCCGACATTTCTGTAAAACTATTTTAAAATAAAGACTTCATCAAAAAGCAAGACCAAAAAGAACTAATATGCTGAGTGAAAAAAGCCAGTCGCAGAAGAGTACATGTTATATGATTCTATTCCTATAACGTGTCCATAAGAGGGAAATCTAGGAGACACGGGGGAGAGGGGAGAGGGTGGTGACAGCTGATGTACACAGCCTTTCTGTTTCAGATGATGAAAATATTCATATTCTAAAACTCAACTGTTGTGATGGTTGCACATATCTGTGAATATACTAAAAATCATTCAAGTGTGCATTTTCACGGGGTGAGTTATATGGAATGGGAATTGCATCTCAGAACAACTGCTAATAAAAATGCTATACACTAATTGAAGTCACAGAGCGCTATTGAAATGTACAGGGTCAGCAACAAGTCCTTTTTGGATGGATGTTTTCCAAGGGCCAATAAAATAAACACTAAATATGAGTCTTCATTACATACCAATATTCAAAGAAATCGATTTTATTGAAAATATGAGCTCTTGGATCTCCTTTCCGTTGACTAAAAAAATCTATGCGAATTTAAGGACCTGATGAAAAGCAAATCAATATGTAAAAAAAAAAGTTTAAATGACTATATTAAATCACTTGTATTATGAAGGTTTAGAAAAAGATACAACGCATATAAATATATATTTTATCGATTATGCTAAGCAGTAACTCCTCTGGCACTATTCAGTTATTTTACTTTTTAAGATGGAAGACTAAGAAATGTAATTCCTAACTTACAAAAATTTAAGAATCAACATGTTTGATCTACAAATAGTGTCTAATAAAACAATCTAAATTTTCCTCTTTCTGTGTGTGTATGTGTGGTACTGAGGATTGAACCCAGCCCTTTTTATTTTTTGTTTTTAAACAGGGTTTCCCTGGGTTGCTAAGAGTCTCACTACATTGCTAAGGCTTTCCTCCCACCCACCCTCGATCCTCCTGTCTCAGCCTCCCAAGTACTAGGATTACAGGTGTGCACAACCACACCTGGCTCCAATTTATACTTGAAGAGCAGAAGCTGAGAAGTGGGGCAGGTGTGTTCTGAGGTAGGTGCTCCCTAATGAGCTTCTTCCTCCTTCCTCCCACTCCAAACCCAGAGCTGGAGCTTCACTAGCATCTCGGAAGTTTTGTGTGTTTGCCTTTATTTTTTGTTTTTCGTTTTAGAGATGCTTCCTGACCACCACTGTCTCTACAGGCTCCCTCGCCTTGCAAGCTTCTTTGGCCCTATTTACTTCCCCTTTCCCCCCTCTCATATCTCTGTGTCTTTCTCCATCAGCCACTTTGCCCAGCCTGGCGAGACGATGAACCTACAGTGCGTTATTTATCGCACATCATATCTATTGGCTAAAATTTGATCCCCAAGCCTACCATGAAGAGAAACTGACTTGGGAGTTTTCTACTTCTACAAAACAGTGATTCTCAAAGTCTGGCCCCTGGACCAGCCTTGCATGAGAACTTGTTACAAACATACACATTTGCCAGGTGTGGTGGTGCATGCCTCTAATCCCAGTACTTGAGAGACTGAGCCAGGAAGATCCCAGGTTTTAGGACAGCCTCAGCAACTTAGCAAGACTCAGTTTCAAAATAAAATAGGGCTGGGAGTGTAGCTCGGAGGTAGAATGCCCCCAGGGTTCATTTCTCAGCACCACACACACACACACACACACACACACACACACACCACACACACATACACACACTCACACATACACACAAAGAAAAAGCCCAGTGTGGTGGCTCACGCCTGTAATCCCAGTATCTGGAAGACTGAGACAGGGGAATGGCAGATCTGAGGACAGCTTCAGCAACATAGCAAGACTCTCAGCAACCTAGCAAGACCCTGTTTCAAAACAAAAGATAAAAAGGGCTAGGGATGAAGCTCAAGGTAGAATGCCCCTGGGTTCAATTCCCAGCAGCACACATACACCACGGAGCCACCCCAAGCTACAGTATCAGAACCTCCAAGATGGGGCCCAGCAGCTGAGTTTTAACAAGCCTTCTAGGTGTTTACAATATATGCTTTTGGCTCATGATTGAGAACCAGAGATCTAAGGAAAAAAAAGGCAATTCTGGGGAACTCCGATTTTGTTGCTTTCTCCTTTCTCATTCCCTAACTTCACTCCTCTTTTTATTTTGTTTTATTGGACAATAAAAAAAGGGCATTGCACTGTAATATGCTTTGTAAGGTGCTAAAAGGGGGAGGGCAGTCAGTTTTCTCGCGTGAAATAGAGGATCACGCTCTATGGTGCATCAGAAGCACTTGTGGAACTTGATGAGCACACCTAAATCAGTAGATCTGGGATGGGGCCGGGACTCGCATTTCTAACCAGCTCCACGTGGTGCTGATGTGGCCCGTCAGAGGATCCTATCAATCTCAGGAATACATTCCTTGCCCCTTGGATTGCTCTAAAGGGAAAGTACCCCAAATTGCAAGCTTGACAGTAGCCAACGTGACCGTACCTACGGACTATTAATAACGATCCCTGCTAATAATAAAGAGCTGGCAATCACTCCATTTTGTTTACCTGTTGGAGGGGAGAAGAACTCACACCTGAGAGGAGCTTTTCCTTTCCAGGCAAGCTGTGCTTCTCATGCTCTTCCCAGGCTTCCTTGCACTCTCCAGGCTTTATGAATGCTTATTTTTTATTCAAATGCAAATTTTATTTATATAACTATAATAACAGTGAATCTACATTTTTTGTTTGTTTGTTTTGGTGGCAGTTGTTTTTTTTTTGTTAACCAAAATATGTGGTCTTCTAAGATACCATTTAAATGGAACAACACACTCTGTAGTTTTAATTTCTGTCTTATATGTGTAATACTTTTCTGTCTAAAGAAATATAATGCATGATTATATATCCTCGGGGGTCTTTCATCTAGAATAGACCTGTTGGTATTAAAATACATTTATGGCACATACATACAGAAAAAATGAATATTATATCAAGATATGAAAGGGTATTTTGTCAGATATACTACAGGCAAAGCATTTTAACAATGGATATTATTGACAGGAGTCAGGTAATCTTGACATCATTTACATTAAGTGATTAATCTTTGCACCGTTGATGGTTTTTTATTACATTTATTGGTGCATTGTAGTTATACATTTTGTTTATTGATAAAGAAAAAAGTCAAATCATCTACGGTCAATTCTACACTATTCCAGCCTGCCCTACTGCTGGGACTGCTCTGAAAGTCATCTCTCAGTTTTATAAGGAGATGAGGAAATGGGCCCATAGGGACTCTGGTCAATCAGGAAGGACAATTCTAAATGCCATATTAGGTTGTCAGAGCTCAATTAAGGAGCAAGCACCAAGCCAATAGAACTCCACATAATAGCTTGAGCACTTCAATATCACTTTTAGGATTCAGTGAGAAAATATAGGTAATGACCGTTAATAAAGTGCTACATACATCTCCAATGTATGATTCCAATAACTTATTCTGTATCATTTCATGCTGAACTTTATCTTTGTACTAGAGATTGAACCTCTTTAACTTCTCTGTATTATTGTGCTGATGTGGCATGTGATTATTTAGTGTATTAATATTTGAAAAGTTTGTTTGGCTTCTAGAAAGAAATCTAGGAGAATGATTGGACTGTCCTTTCCAACCTCTGGATAAGATTCATGTCACATGCATTTCCTGTAATTCAATCAGAAACACAAAGATGATTTTTTTACACAAACAACAATGATGTTACCATCATGCAGGGTCTACAGAGAAGACAGATTTACACCTATTATATTTCTTCATCTTCATGATATTCTCCAAGATAGTTTTCATCCCAAGTGACTAATAGTGAATTATGTTCTAAAGAACTTGAGATAAAACAAGTATTCGATGCCAGAACTAGAAATATAATCTGCTTTTCTGGCCTGCTCTTCCTAATTCTTCAGCAAGATAGTCCTAGAGTCTTTTTCTTCCTGAGATCAGGAACTCCCTTCAATGATGCCATTTGTGGAAACTCACACGTAGACAACTTACATTATGTCTAATGGAGAGGTGTGATGAAATTGGTAATTTTTAACTTTGTGTAGAATTTGCCATTCAGGAGTGAAATCATAAATCTCATAGACTCAAGCAAAATATGTATTGTTTTTCCACAGCTCATTTTAGCAAACATGTATTAAGAATCGGCTCCCTACAATGCTAAATACTATTGAAGACACAAAAAATGACTAAGACACAGTTTCTAACCACTAGACACTTGCAATCTGGGCTGGGGAGGTACAGGAGAGAAAGGGTCCCAAGTTGTGAATCTACACTCATTAATGAAAGTACTTGCAAACTGTATTGTTCACTTAATTAAGAACTAGTTTTATTCTTTTTTTCCCAGGTTTAAGAAATTAGAAGTTAAATAATACTGCTGAGGTGATATAGGGTATTATTTTCTCTTTCTCCTCTGGGGTCCGTTATACCATCCCGTCGTATACATGATTCCATTTAATAGTAATGGAAGTCACACTTGGGTATTGAAACGAGAATCGTCCCCTCTAGAATTTGCACAAGAAAATCCCTGCGGGAGTGATATTTTCTACTACCTAGTCGTTGCCCTATCCAGACCCAACAAGTTACTCTGCGCAGTAATTAAGTAAGCACCACAGGCAAATTCAGACTTCAAGAGTCTGGGTTTTATGGTTACAGATGTTCTCAGCATCGTCTGTTCAGCAGTTCCTTGGGTCATAAATGTTTAATTTTTAATCTACTTTTTATCGGTTGTGTGTAACGCAGGCTCCTGGTATACCAAAAGAATTTTTACTAGTGCATTTTATGTGCGGGAAGTTTGCAATCGTAAAAGCTTTAGTAAAGTAAAATGAGGTATGTTCCCTTAAGAAAATGTGTATGGCTGTAAAGACACAGGTTAGTATCCTTGTTATGGAACAAGGATTATATAGGTCTCATTTACAATATTGTTTGCCGGTGACAGTCTATTTGCAGACATAATGTCATCCTGGGACATCGCGTGACTTACCTGGCAGATGTATTGTTGGAAACACATTGAGTGACATCATCTATTTGCACAGCGAATGACCTTTGAAATGATTCAGGGATTGGAAACAATAGTCATTTCAGAATTTATTTATGACTCATACAACTGCCCCACTTCTCAGGGGACCTTCTGAGATAATATGTGTGGATGAAAGGTAAATTGTTGGTAAAATACCACAAAAAGGCTGACAAACTTGCCTCTGACATCAGATGTTTACATATTTACTGGTAACAATGAGCTTGAATCCGAGTTTGGCCCCGAAATCATAACAATCCTTGTAATAACATGGTGGGTGTAAAACTTTGAACTGAAATCTTCCAGAGGGTGTTTTTCTTTAACATATACCTTCCTTAACATATTACATTTCCTTAACATATTACAGGAGCTGACAATTTAAAAATGAATCCTATATCCCGATTGAACCCTAGTATTTCTTCTCAATCACTTTTTTGGGGAGGACTGCCCAACCCACTAACAGATATGGTGAATTCCTTAATCACATTTGGAGAAAGCACACATATTCAAAGTGAAAAGAGATTCAGCACAGGAGTTAATGAAAATGAGCTGTAACCAGGGCAGAAAGCTGAGCCCCACCCGAAAGGAGGAGTAACAAATGAGCCACTGTCACACTATCCTTGAACTCGCCTCGGGCACCTGATTACACTGTCCTTCCAGTTCAAACCTCTCCAAACAACAGAGACCTTCATTCTGGCTACCATTCTACTGTGCTGGGTTTCCCTGTCTATTCCAGAGTCAGTTTGCCTCTACCAAACTGAATAATCTTGCTCTGAACAAACATGTCACTTTCCCTAGTTTTCCTAAAACCGAAAAATCATGCTTTCTAATTCCATAACCGATGTGGAATTTCTACTACACTTTCTTCTTTCCAGCTGCCCGACCAGGAACACATCTACCCCACCCTACAAGGCTAGTTTAAGTGTAGACCTGGCATCTGTGTTCTGTGGGGATTCTCTAGGAGACACACACACCTCCAGTGAATGATCAAAATGTGGTGTGTTCCCTGTAGAGTCCTAGTGGGTCTGCGCCCCTCCCTCTGCTCAGTCGTCCACAGTGAAGTCTGCTTTTAAAATTGACTAGCCTGTAGCAATTTTAAAGATGCTACGAATAAAAATACTTGGGATTTTTTTATAGCACTCTATCAGCTTACAGTTTACAAATAATCCTTACAATGCTGGGAGGGAGGATGGAGTTTCAAAAGATATCCATTCAAATTCCAGTTTATCATGTGTTGGATGAGACTAAAGAAGTTACTGATTTTCTGAGTCCCTTCCTTTGTCTTCCCAGTAACATCTGTGAATATGCCCGGGACAGAGATGGGACTGAAAGCAAGCAGGATCCAGGACTGAGTCCACCACTCCCAGTAAATAAAAGAGACTTCACCACTGGCTTGTAAAGACCACACAACTAATAAACATGGGACTTGTGCTAACGCAATGGTTCTCCATGGACTGAATCTTGCTTTACAGGACTGCCAGGCCAAAACCATTTGTATAATTATTCTAAGCTATGTTTGCCTTTTTTACTCTCATTCTTTCATGAACAGGTGGCAAATCACTCCACAAAGGCCACATGACCATATGTAGGCACAACATAACGGATAAAGAAGTAGAAATGGGCTGGGCATGGTGGCGCACGCCTGTAATCCCAGTACTTGGGAGGCTGAGACAGGAGGATCCCAGGTTCAAGGCCAGCCTCAGCAACTTCAGTGAAACTCTGTTTTAAAATAAAAAATAAAATAGGGCTGCGGGTGTAGCTCAGGGGTAGAACGCCCCTGGGTTCAATTACCAGTATCACAAAAGCAAATAAACAAAACAAAAATGAAAAAAGGCTGGGGTGTAGCTTGGAGGTAGAATGCCCCTGAGTTCAATCCCTGGTAACACACACACACACACACACACACACACAAAGTAATGATGAACACCCAGCAATCTTGTATGAAGCTAGGCATTAAGGACATATACAAAAAAAAAAAAAAAGAAAGGAAGGAAGGAAGGAAGGGAAGAAAGAAAGAAAGAAAGAAAGAAAGAAAGAAAGAAGAAAGAAAGAGAAAAAATAATTCCATTCTCACTAATGTTTTGGTTAATATAGTTAGTTATTTTTGCAAATATCTATTTACATTGACATAGTAGGTTCATTATTATTTTAAATAAAGATATAAGCCAGTTAAGTATTTTACAGATTAAAATTCTAATTTGAAGCCAGGTGTGGTGGCTTATGCTGTAATCCCAGTACTTGGGAGGCTGAGACAGGAGAATCACAGGTCCACGGCCAGCCTCAGCTACTTAGCGAGGCTCTCAGAAACTTAGTGAGACCCTGTTTCAAAATAAAGAATAAAATAGGGCTGGGGGTGTAGCTTGGAGGTAGAATGCCCCTGGTTTCAATCCTCAGAACCATACACACACACAAAAAAAAAAATTCTAGTTTGGCAAAAAAATGATGAACGTAAACCATACAGCAAAAGCTCTTGGAAAGTTACGTAATTTTTAAGAGCGTAGAAAGGTCCTGGAGTCACACAGTTTAAGAAGCACTAGATCTGAACAGCCTGTCTGGAGCTCTCGTGAGCCTATACATGAATGTGGGCTCTGTTAAATGCAGATCCGAGGCCCCAGGTCCAGGTGGGGCCTGAGCATGAGCACTTGCAGGTGGGGTCAGTGGTGCCGCGTTCCAGGAGCTACAAATGGAACAGTGTTCTGCCATTTGTTAGAGTCATTTTTCTAGGAAGGATAAACCTAGAAGATCTCTTCTGATTTTATCCTTTGCAAATGTGGCTATTTGCCTCAAGGTAACTGGTGGTGAAAGCCAGGTGAGTAAGGGGTTAAATCTGAGCCCTCTGCTGTGGAGCTGTGCCCCTGGGGAAAGGGGATCTCTCTAAGTCCTATAATCATCCTCGAGGGTCCTGCAGTGGGTGACCTTGCGTGTCCAGCTGCTCAGGGAGCAGTGAGGAAGGCAGTAAACAAAGCTCTCGAGCAGGCAGGGGGGAAGAAAACCACGTTAGGAAAGACAAGCTGGTTTCAAGATGCAGGAGCCTCGATTCTCCTGGCAGCTTGACCGCAAGATTGTCAACACGAGGGAGGGGAGATCTCTAGTTTGAGGTCAGGTCTCTTTTACTTTTGTATATTCTGCTGATTTGTCGTCATCACTGCCACCATCATCATCATCGTCGTCGTCATCGTCATCATCATTATGTTGCCATTCCTCATAGAATAGTCTCTATCACAAAGCAACATGCTTTATTTTCATTCTTCCTAGGTCCCCACTAAAACTTACTTGTTTAAACATTAATAAACACAGACATGTCTCTTAATAAACACAGACATGTCTCAATAAACACAGACATATCTCTTCAAAATTGACATTTAACTAGAATTGATGAAGGTTGCTCAGGGCTTCAAGGTGTTCCTCGTTGGATGGATAAATGCGGATGATGGTCCAATAAACCCAAGCAGCACCTACTACCTCTCAAGTGGGCCCGAGGAAGTGGGTCTCGTGAAGGTTCATCAAGCAAAAGAAAGAAACGCGAGAGTCAGAGAAGAGGATGACACTGAATGCAGTTTGCGAGTCATGTCATAGACAATCAATATCATAGGATTCATCAGAACAAAGGTGACGAATCGGTCTCAGTGTCTACACTGTCGCAAAGGAAGAGTACAGGAGGTCTTTGATCCTGTTAGAATGAAATCAGACAGGACTTCAATAAAAAACTACCTGTAATTTAGATCACCATCGTTCACGGGTGTTGGTTTTATCTTCTTAGCTTAGAGACAAGATCTACGGCACTTCAACCATTGCCAATAGTTCTCCTGTATCCTTTCTGGAACTGAGAACTGAGCAGAGCATAGACTAAATTGATCTCCAGGCTTATTTCTTGGTGTGACTGAAAGGGGCTCCCAACAAGCTATAAACGTGGGGTCAGAACATTCATGAAGTAAGAAAATCAGTGTTGCTCAGAAAGGAATGTATTTGAACAAGCATTAAGGAGATTTATCTTTTTATAAGTTTAAAATATGCACACAATGGAATTCTACTCAACAATAAAGAGGAACAAAATGATGTCCTTTGCAGGAAAATGGATGGACCTGGAGAATGTTATGTTAAGTGAGATTCGCCAGTCACAGAAAGTGAAGGGTCATGTGTTATCTCTCATAGATGGAAGCTAGGGAGTCATCGGGATACAGGAGGAACTTTAGATAATGGAGGAGAAACTCCAGTGGAACGAGGGAGGGGGTGTAGGGGAGGATAGAGTTTGGGGAGGGAGAATCAGTGAAGGAAACACTTCCATTGATGTTATGTACATTGTGAAATCACCAATGGCAATCTCAATATCATGTATGGGGAAGGGGAGGGAGTGGGGAGGGAGCCAGGGGAAAAGTCACCAAGTGCTGTGTGCATGGATGTCCCTATCACTATGAACTACAATATGATGTGACACTACAATGCACCAATAAAATATATTAAAAATCAACCAAAACAGTAGAAAATCAACAACAGAATTTTTAAAAAACCATGGCGCACGCTTGTAATGCCAGTACTAGGGAGGCTGAGACAGGAGGACTACAGGTTCACAGCCAGCCTCAGCGATGTAGTGAGGCCCTCCACAACTTAGTGAGACCCTGTTTCAAAATAAAAGAATAAAAAACAAGGCTGGGGGTGTAGCTCGGAGGTAGAATGCCCCCGGGTTCAATCCTCAGTACCGCAAAAAAAAAAAAAAAATCAAGAAACAGGAGGATGGCAGATTGGGGTTACAGGCATGCACCACCATGCCTTGCCCTTAATCATTAGTTTTAACAATACACATACATTAAAGATCTTTTCATGTTTGCATAAGAAAAAAAATCAAGAAACATTTGTAATCATTGGCAACAAAATTTTTAATCATAAGCCTGTCTTTTATAGACTACTCGGAAAGATCAGGTATACCTACCTAAAGCTAGTGACTAATAAGAATAAGTAAATAAATGATAAAAATAGTCATTGCTATCCTACAATTGGCCTAAGTATTAGACAATGAAATGAGTGACATTTTATATCTACATTAAGAAATTCCTACAAAATCAAGTAATTAAAACTTCGATGAGTGAACCAGGAGAACTATTTCAAGAGCTTAATCAAGAATATAACATGTTCAAAAGCAATAGTCCATTTAGAACATTTGTTGAAAATAAACAAAGCAACATAACTGTTTTAAAATATGTGCATTAATAGAAAATTCGAGTAAGGCTAAGAAATCAAAACAAAACTGCCATGAAGAGCTGCTTTGTTACTCAAAGACCCCTAGAGGTGGAGGTGGGGTGCACCACACAGGACTACATGGGGAAAACCCCAGGGTCAGTCAGGATCAGGGGGTGGAGGAAACTGGAAAAAAAAAAACCTCTATAATGGGTTTCAAGAAATAGGCAGGGCAGGGTAAGCAGGCATAGGTTTGGAAATATGAATAATGTCAGCAGGCTTTGGGACCTAGGAGATGTCCCTAGTCCCTAGTCCTGGTTTGATGAGCTTCCCCCTGGTCCCTAGTCCCGGGGTGATTACGGCAGATAGGTAGTAGCCAGGAATGTGTCAGCTAGAGAGGGAGAAGGTGTTTGGCCTGTTTGGATTGGCTAGTTTATAGTTGAAAGCATGTCTAGGAAGTAGGACTCCCGCCACTGAGGGAAGGTGCTGATGAGGGTAAAGTGAACCGGGCTTATTTGTTGAATTGTCCAGAACAAGGTGTGTCCAGCACGTGAACATAGGATGGAATGCAAAGAATGAAGTTTACAGAGCAGGACACATCATTCATACGACAGAATTCTTTTGACACCTGTTAGCATTACAGAAAAAGCAACAAGGAAAGATAATCATACGAATATAACGATTCCACAATTAATAGGTCGAAGTATCAGGTCGCTATTAAAATTGCCGAAATCTGCCTCCTTTTGAAATGTGAAATAAAGCCTATAACCTGAGCCCTACCGCGTTCCCACTTTGCCCCCAATAAAGGAGTCGATTTACAAACAAGCCAGGGAAGCTAACAAGTGACCAAAATAGACGTTGATTGTAAGTGAAATAAACTGTAACTACAACATCGAGCCCATAACCTTGGTAGTAAAATAAAATGAAGTGGAAGAAGCCGTGCTGTAATAACAATTTAATATTCACCAGATTGTAAAGTGAACCTAGGAGGAACCATTACACATGCAAGAAGAGAATTACCACCCAATATAATCTGCAGCCAGACATATTCATGGTCACCCGGAGAGCTCCAAAATTCAAATGGTAATTTTCTCTTAAAATGATGGTTGGGCGTTGGCATCCCTTAATTCAGGTTTCCAGGTCCTCCAGAGCAGCATAGCGGTGTCTGGTGATCAGGACACATGACACCAGCTACCTGGATTGCAGGAGGGGAAGGGGCTGGACTGGCATTCACCAACGGGATCCTTGAACTTTCAAAGATTGGCCTAAATTAGACATTGGTCTAAAACTTGGAAGGCCTTCATTCTAACCAAACCCCCTTCCTATAGGTAGTTATGTGATGCTGGGCAAGTAGATTAACCCTCTTTTTATCTGTTAAGACAGTGGGAACTTTTCAATTCCCAGAGGGATGAAGAGGATAAAGGAAATACTTCCATCAGCTTTATGTACATATGTGAAATCTCAATATCATGTATGGGGAAGGGGAAGAAATGGAGAGGGAGCTTGGGGGAAGCTCACCAGGTGCTGTGTGCATGCATGTCCCTATCACTCTGAACTACATTATGATGTGAGACTCCCATGCACTAATATTTTAAAAAAGGATTTTTAGACTATCTTCCTATGAAAACAGCATTTTGTTCCCTATGGCAATCATGACTGGATGAGTAGCTTTTGTTTCTTAGACTATTATCCTTTCTCCTTGATTCATTGACCAGAAAAGCCTGATTCAGAAAGGCCTCCAAATCATTTTATTATATCTTAGAACTTGCTTCAAAAATCCATAAGCAAATTAGTGATGTCTTACCATCTGGGGAGGTATATAACTACAGTTTATTACTAGTAAGAAAATCGTATTAATCCATCAGGAATACACATGGCATTCAAAACATGGTACAGTGTTGGTTTCCATTGAATCATCCATTAGATCATTTGTAACCACCTCACTGGACATCCAAGAGAACCTCTTTTCTCACCCCGTGGTCACTGAAAGTTTATGTCTGCATCTCTCGTATTCACCAGCTTCCTGGCTCCAGGTTGGAAGACTTACATCAGATATTGTATAATTCCTCTTTGTACACTTCTTCAGAATTCCACCCTACTGAAGGTCCCCATGTTGAACAAACAGAGATGTCAGGAGAGGAGAGGGGAGAGAGAGAGAGAGAGAGAGAGAGAGAGAAAGAGAGAGAGAGAGAGAGAGAGAGAGAGAGAGAGAGAAAGGGGAGAACCTGCATCCCTGTAGGTTAGGAAAGCAATTTTGCTAAGAAACTATGTTGTGGTTTGAATATGAGCTTGTTATAACATTTGGGTTTTCTTAGCTACCATCTTAAGTCTGCTAAGTAGCTGGGTTCTGTTTTCTGGTCCAGTAGGTGAAATACTACTAGGGTTTAGTTTTCTCTTAAAGGGTCTTCAGGGTTCAGGCTCTCTCTGTTAGGTTCTAGACTATCTGTTTATCTTTGCTCGTCGTGCATGTGAGAATATTCTTTACTCTTTCTCTGTCTACATTAGCCTTGTTTGCTTTAGGATGGTCATTCTTTGAAGACAGCAAATAAAAGACCATTCATTCTTCCTTTGTGTTAAAATCCCCTTTGCATTTCAAGTGCTCATTATAATACTGTATACTTATTATGTCCTTGGAAAATATTTCTACAGAACTCTCTGGAGTCCTACATACTCATGTTCAACTTTGGTGTCCCACAGATAGGACCATTTCAATCTCCAGTACCACAAAAGAAATTAAACATAGAATTATTATACAATCCAGCAATCCCACTTCTGGGTGCCGATCCCAAAGAATGAAAAGCGGATCTCTGTGCACTCATGCTCATACTAGCATTATTTACAACAGTCCAAATGGGGAAATATTCCAGTGTCTGGGAACAGATGAATAGAATAGATGAACAAAATAGTGTATACCTGCAAAATGGAATATTATTCAACTTTAAAGAGAGGAAATTCTGTCACGTACTATGACATGGATGAACCCTAAGGACATTCTGCTAGGTGAAATAAGCCTGTCACAACCTGACAAATATTGTATGATTCCACTTATATGAGGTACCTAGGGTAGTTGGACTCATAGACACAGGGAATGGACTGGAGTGGTGGTTACTGCAACCTACAGGGACAACTGTATAACGGGGACAGAGTTTCAGCTTGGGGAGATAAAAAAGCTCTAGAGATGGAGGACAGTGATGGACGCAGCACAGTATGATGCCTGAATTGTACACTTAAAAATGGTAAATTTTATGTTATGTCTCTTTTGCCACTATAACAAGCGCCCTGAATCTCATTTTCTGGGAAGGATAACCTGACAGATAGCAATGAGCAAATGCATTCTGGGATAACAGCTGGGATTCTCTAGCTGGTGGTATTTATTGACCAGACTTGTGCATGTCTCCTCTTTTTTGGCAGCAGAGACCCGGCACTGTGATGGCCAGACTGAAGAATAGAAATAGATCCTCTGCTTTTAGCAATGCTGTTCATAAGTCGGAAACACTGACATTTTTATGCAAAAAGCAGCATTTTCTTCTTGTGCCCTCCTAAGAGGAGTCATTTTTATAAAGAATACCTCTTCATCCCTAGCACTAAAAAATTAAAAAAAGATACCTCTTGATTGTTATAGCCCAACTCAGGAGTACAATAGAAATGAGACGTACACATTCAAATGAGATGTCCTGGCCTTTACCACTAGGTTCCAACTACCTCTGTGGAGCTTCTAAAGACACGGGCACCAAATGTTTATGTTCATTTTAACCACAATCTGCCCAAGGAGAAAACTCAGTATGTTTTGTGTAGCCCCATGTACCTATGTGTGCACATAGCTTTACTGAGTTTAGTTTACTGGGGAGCTATGCCCACCCTATAGGATTGATGGTTCAACAGAGTTACCTGGATATCAACCACTTACTTTTCAGTGGTTTTTTTTTTTTAAGAAAAACTGGGAATTGAACCCTGGGGTACTCTACCTCTGAGATACACCCCAGCCCTATTATTTTTTTTTATTTTGAAACAGGGTCTCACTAAGTTGCTGAGGCTGACCTCAAACCTACAATCCCTCTGTCTCAGCTTCCCAAGTATTGAGATTTCAGGCTTGTGCCACCACACCCGGCTCCTTTTGTTTTTAGTATTCCCGTCTGCTTTTCATGCCTTCCTAATTTCAGCATTTGCACTGGTTTGATGGATCGAGGAGGCAAGAAGGATGGATACTTCCAGTTGTTCAGTGGTTTTATTTTCATTCCCCCTTTCCCAAGCCAATACAAACCTGAGAAAGAAGAGCTACTTGTTCACTGCGCCTTTCCCTCCTTAGAGATCTACACAGTCACCAGTAGACACTTCACCCATCTGGTCTCACCTATGGGTAGACCATATCATGCTCATTCTACAGGTAAGGAACAGGGTAAACCCAGGAAGCAATGTGCCCAAGCTCACCCTACTAGAGAGATGCAACTCAAGTCCATAATAGTGATAGGCAGCTCCAGCTCCTAGAAGCCACATGCCCTGCCAACCCCTCTCCAACCACCACCTTTCCAAAGTTCTTGTGATTTTGCAACCTCCATTTCTTTGGGAATACATTGACGGCATTGAAATAGATGATCTTCAAAGTCCTTACCAGCCATATCTTTCCTTCTTTCCCTCTTTCTCTTTGTCATTCCAAAAATATCAAGGAATGCTAATGTGGGGAGGGGGGTGTTGGATCAGGAAGGGGCAGTGTATGAAACTGGAACAAAAAAAGTTATGGTCAATGAAGGACTTGAGACTAGAAAAGCTTTTTTTCTCAAATCATTTGAGGTTATAAAAGTTAATATAAAACTGATGGGTTTCAAGGAGCAATGCTTTATTGTTTTTCTTTCCAACAATTTATTTATGTTGAATATTCTAAGACTTACCCATCAAGGGAAATGAAGTTACAAGACGTAAGGATTAAAATGCCTGTGCCTTACAGTATAACACAGATTTTTTTAAACAATCATAACATTTTCTTTCTGATTAAAAAATGTTAATTTATTCTAGTAATCCAGAATCCTTGTAGGCGGTGATATGAGATTCTATAATTGTGTGGATAATGTACTATGGTTGTTTTCATATTTTCAAAAATTAAATTTCCATGAAACTTACTCTACAGGATTTTCATAAAGTAATAGTGTGATTCTTTTACCATATCTATAAAGAATATATTCCTTTTTTTCATTTAGATTAATTTTTGCTTAGGAGTTCTCTGACAATTTTCTTGCCTGGCACCGTCTTGAAAAAGCAGTCCTTTCCTGGTGCCTAAGAAAAAAGCTGTTACAGGCAGTGCATAATTATATTCATTTAGATTCTTTCCCTAAACCTATTTCAAACTTTGTATTATTGAAACAGAAACCTACCTATAAAATGGAAAGAAAGGAGCAGGATACTACATTTATAGAATGTGTTTCTAATTTGAGAATCATTTTTCTACATCCTGAATTTTTAACATGGGTTGCATTTCATAGGGTTCGACTATTAAGAGTAGATTCACTAACACCAGCTATCAAGTGAGATATCTGGAATACATATCAAGTGAGACATTTTCACATAGTGGTGTTTCAGAAAGAAATCTAACTGTACTTTCATACATAAAAAGGTAAACCCAATCGCGTGAGGGAAATGTTGAATTATTGAGGATTCACAGTGACTCTCTGCTTCTGCAGCTTTTAAATCTCACAGCTTCATTTGTCTGATGACACCAATGCTGCCGATTAATTCCGGGGTTTCCACTTAATGAGGCTGAACATTTATAACAAGCCTATAGTTTATATATCTCCTGAAATATATTATATCATAAAATGAATATCCAAGTGCATTAGAATGAATTTCTGCCTTTGTTAATATGAATTCATGGGAGCATAAATATATTCCCAAGATAGAAAATAGATACTTTTTTTTTTGTTCTATTTTCTGGATTCACATTTGAATCTCCCAACTGAAAGATTTGAAGGTGAGTAAACTTGGAGGCCCATGATATTCATGAAAGTTTAAGAGGTAGTGGAAATCAGACTGTTCAGGGGAAGGGAGGTTTGTAGACACATCTGGAGGTTGTAATTGCACATTTAGTTGTAGTCTCTGAGAATTTTTAAGATTGATTAGTCCACTAATATCGAGTACAAGGTTGGTCTCAGATTTAATGAACTTTGCTTGAGTCAAATGTACCGAAATCCGTGGAAGTAGCTGGAGTTCTGCTGATTCGAAACACCTGGGATCTCTTCTGTCCATATGTTTTCATTGAAGGGCCAATTCATCCCCAAGACAGCTCAAATGAAAGTTCTAAAATATATTACTACACCGCTAAATTTAACTAATTGGCATGCATTTAAGCGATATGTAGACATTTCACATGATATGTTTAAATCCTTTATTAACGGTGTCAGCGGTTGACAAATGAGTGGAACTCCAGCGTGGCAGGAAGCATACGCATATGCTGCATTTGCTGCATCTATGTTACTGGTGCAAAAAGAATGCACTGCCTTTCCCGGGCTCCGATCAATAAGAACGGCATGAAAGGACCATATTTAAATGACAATGCTGTTATATGTCCTATGAATATCTATTAGGCACTCAAACTGCTCAGATTTGATCCCTAATCTGCAAATGAATCTTCTTACTGGATCGAGGATGGCTCCTAGCTGGTAACTCTACACTCGCACATGCGTCTCTTAGACACCCAGATGAGAAGAGGTGCTTTGCAATGCTGTCCTTGGCATCCTACCAGCGGTCCCCTGGCCCCTCGATTGGTCTAAAGAACCTCAACAACAATAGCTCCATTATGGCAATCGTGTGCTGACGGTATGGGACAGCCTTCCCTTCAAATGGGAGATCAAAATGAGCACAACTAATGGAGCCATCAAAGAAATCGGTTTAGAGTCCTGATTTGAAAACACCCACGCATGGCACATTCCTCACCAGAGCTTTTCCCAGGGGAAAAGTGGCCTGGAAAGGCGGATGGGATTCTGCCAAGAGGGCTGCAGCCCGCTCTGTGCCAGGTCACCCTCGCCGAACTCTCATGGAGCTGAGTTCATCCTGGCGAGCCGCGGGGATGCCAAAGGAGACAAGAAGAGGCTGAGAAGTGTCCGGGTTTCTCACATCTCTCAGTGAGCAAAATGACAGGGAACATCCCTGGGTATTGTGTCCCAAGAGGGCTTGAGGGGAGACTCACATTCGAATGCCCGGAGATGCTGAGATGGATACAATGGCCGGTACAATGGAAGCATGTGGGTCAAGATCAAAAGAAGCTCACATTCAAACACAGAAACAATATGCGGTTGATTTGGTCTTCCGAGCCAAATTCCCACTCCATGCAAATGGATAGAATCAGCTGCTGAGGAAAAGAGTAGTAACCATGGCATTTCTAGGAACTTTAAAAATCTGGGAGGAGAAAACCAAGTCTGGAAAGAGTTCTTGAAATGCATAACTGGTACATTTATCCAGAGGGGTTAGCAGAAGAATCCCTTTTGGGTCAAAGCAAGAGGCAAGAATGTTTACATCCAATTTTAGCAAGAACCAACCTGGTCAGAAGAGATCAAGAGAAATCAATCACATATAGACAACTTGAAAATTACATCGAAGGACAGACACAATGATTTCACAACATGGTTACAACTTCTTAAAAAACAAAAATGACCCGTGAGTCTTGACAACAGATCAAATTATCAACAAACTGGAGAATTCCTTAGTGACGTCCTGCATGACTACAAATCTACTCCAACCAATTAAGCTAAATGAATTTACTACAATCATAGATACCACTCATTTTACTAGATGGCAGTTCCAGATAATTCTATTGTGGCATGGTGCCCTGTTTTGTGTGTGTGTGTGTGTGTGTGTGTGTGTGTCTGTGTGTGTATGTGTGTGTGGGTGTGTGTGTATGTGTGTGTGTGTGTGTGTGTGTGTGTGTGTGTATGTGTGTGTGTTGCTAGAGATTGAACCCAGGACCTCATACATGCTAAGCATGGGCTCTGCCACTGAGCCCCACCCCCAGCCCAGAGGATGTTTTTCAAATGCTCCCTGAGATGAGTTGATTTTGTATTTCTCAATTTTTTTCACTCTTCTCACACTTTCTTTGCCACCCTCCAAAAAACTAGGGAAAGGGTGAGTACCCAAGATGCTGTACTTAACCATCTCTCTCCTTCTTCCTGAGGAAAGAAAGCAACCCCTGACTTCCAACACTGAGCCTGGTACCATCATCTAAGCCCTGATATCTACCCTATGACTATAAACAGTTTCACAGAATATCCATATGAGACCAAAATGGTCAAGACAAAAATAAGACCTCTGGGTAATTATTTCTGAATACATATGAAATATAAACACTGTCCAAGCCACAAAAAGAACCCAACATCCCATTATCCTTCCCAGTAGGACTGACAGCTGCATCTTTAGTCTTGCAGTCATCGGCCCTACTTCTAGATAAGATTTATGAAAATAACCAATCATGGAATTACATCTGCTCCCCCAAAGATGCAATCCAGAGTGGAACCCCACTTCCTTCAACTGACCCCAAAACTATCTAACGCAAGTGCAAATCCTGAAAGTTCTTTCCAGCACCCATTGGCTGAGACACCCACATTCCCCAGAGTGTACATTCCCCCTCACTACAACTTGTTCCACCCAGGCATGCTCAGTCCTGGCCAGGGCTACCACTCTGTCTCTGTGTAGATACCTTGCAAGTCTCCATTTCCAGCATTAACTTCTCATTTGGATCAGACTCAAATTTTCACATGCCTACTAAATATCCCCAGATGCCATGTTGCCGAAAATTCCAATTCAGTTTGCCCCAAACTAAACTTATCATCTTCTCCCCCATACAATCTCTACTCCCCTGCAGCTCCCATCTTATATAAGGGTGCTGATGAATCTTCAGTCTCTCAGGTTCTAAATAGGAAAGAACCTGTAGAAAAGCTCGTAGCTGCCAGATCATGTATCAGGAACACTTAACTTTTCACTGAGTGTGAAATTGCATTTGAGTATTGGCAAAGGAAAAATTATTCTGACACTTATTAAAGACAGGAAGGCAGGTTTTATCCAATAAGGGACTATTGCAATGGAGTTTTGCAACCAATAGAGATATTGTGACCTACTCAAAATAAAACAAGAACCAATAGGGATTTGTAGCCAAGAAGCAGGGAGCAGATTGGTGGATGGAGAATTCCTAAGAAACATGAGGGATGGGGGGATCCTGCTAAACCTATTGATCTGGATTCTTGCTGATCAAATTCAGACCAGTGTGATAAGATATTGAATGTGGAGGCAAAGAAATTTAATCAGATATTGAGGGGGGGATATTTGCTCAACTCACCCAGATGGATTCTTGCTAAAAATGAACTAAGCTGACCAAAGACCAAGCCCAAGGTCAGAGACTAGTCCAGAAAGGATTCAGAGGAGGGTAACTTGGGTGTCATCAAGGAAAGCATCTTGGTCTGTATTTTTGCTTTCATTAGGCTTAATTTTATTGTCTTAAGACTTCCAACAAAAACAACAAAATAGTCAAGGTTAAAAATTCGAGAATACAGCAACATAGGGTGATGCTATTCATTCTTTTCCTTCCTTCCTTCATTCCTTTTGTGGCACTGGGGGATTAAACTCTGGGGACTCTATCTCTGAGCTACAACCCCAGCCCTATTTTATTTTTTTACTTTGAAAGACAACCTCAGTAAGTTGAAGAGGACCTCTAAGACTCACTAAAGTTCCCACTAACAGAACCTCACTAAATTGTGGAGGCTGGCTGCAAACCTGCAATCCTCCTTTTTCAGTCTCCCAAGTACTAGGATTATAGGTGTGCACCACCACACCCAGCTATGATGTTCTTTATATGCAAAGATTTGATTTGGGGAAGAAAAATTGCCCAAAGTAGCTATTTTAGAGCATGATGGTTCCTCTTTGAAAAATGAAATGATTGATTTTATTATTCATAGTGGTCTCTTCTCATAATTTACATTGTCCTTATACTAATGTAAATGGAAGATGGCTGCCACTTATTAAAACATTTGCCACAATACTGATGTCTCAGTCAACATTCTCACATCTGTCATCCAAAACAACTGACCACACAACTTAGAGGAAGAAAGATATATTGGTTCACAAATTTTGGAGATTCCAGGGTTCAGTCCATGTGAGGCCAAGGTCTGCAGAGCTCAGGGCATGGCAGCGAGAAGCAGAGAGAGGAAGAGAGCAAGGAATCTGCTCTCACATCATGGAGGCCAGAAGCAAGCAAGCAATGGGATTCAAAGACAAAAACACAGTCCCTAAGGCCATTCCCCCAGGGACCCAACTTCTCCAGTCACTCCCCCACCTGCCTAAGTTACCACCTAGTAAATCAATCACAATGGATTTATCCACTGATGAGATTAGAACCATCATGACTTAAATACATTGACTCTTAGCATTAAAACATGAGCTCTTCAGGGAATATTCTATAACCATAACAACTGGCATCAACACTGTTCTTCTCACATGTTGCTACTATAAATTATAGCCATAGTCAGACTACTGAGGTCTGCACACACAGTACTTGAGAGAGGGTTTTCCTCCTCATTCATCTACAGTGTGAACCAGGGTAATTAGTGATGCTTGATAATAGTCCTGTGATCTAAAATGATAGTTTCTGAAATTAGATTCTCAGAAGACTTCCTTGATGAGTTTCCTTTTCTTTTATTTCACTTTCCTCTTCAAAAAGATATTTCTGCTGGGTGTGCAGGCACATGCCTGTAATCCCAGTACTTGGGAAGCTGAGACAGGAGGATCACAGATTCAAGGCCAGCCTCAACAACTTAGTGAGGCCCTCAGCAACTTAGCAGATCCTGTTCCAAAGTAAAAAACAAAAAGGGTCATGGATATAGCTCAGAGTAGAAAGCCTCTGGGCTCAATCCCTAGTACCAAAATAAATACATTTTCCAGGTCCTCTATGACCAATGTGTGCACCACCCCAAGATCCTAATTCAGAAGAATCAGGGCATGAAGAATAGGATTGTCTATGAAAAACAAAAACAAAAATCTCATCTGAGAGGTATTGATGATCAGCAAGACTCAGAAATTACTTATTAAACAAAATTACTTATGCTCTGTATATAGTAATTGGGTCAATATAATATATTCTATCTTATTATCCTTTGAAAAATGAAAATAAAATATTACTTTTAATATAAAAAATCAAGACCACAAAGCAAACTGTTTAGAGTAATCTCTGGGTTATAAAGTAAAATTCAGACTATTGAACAAAGTTATTTCAAATATAGTTTATTTTCTTAATGTATTCCTTAAAGGCCCATCACAAATATAGACTCTGTTCCTAAGTGTCAGGACAGGCCTTTAAATAGTTTTTGTTGTTGTTTTATTTTGTTTTTCTTTTCAGTACTGGGAATTGAACCCAGAAGCATTCTACCACTGAGCTACACCCCCAGCCCCATTTTATATTTTACTTTAAAACAGGGTCTCCCTAAGTTGCTCAGGGCCTTGCTAAGTGGCTGAGGCTGGCCTCGAACCTGTGATCCTCCTGTCTCAGCCTCCCAAGTACAGGCTTGCACAGCCAGCTCTTTTGAATTTCTTTTTAAAGCAAAACAAAAATGGCTTAGCTCTCGAGTGCTTCTCCCACTCTACATTTCCACTGGCCATTGGTTTGTCCTGTCTTCCAGTTCCAATGCTGGCCTCAAGTAGCCAATTACAAAGGTAAATTTTTCTTTCACCAGATGGTAAGGTTCTTATGAACAAAAGCATGCTTCTCCTGGTCATTACTACATCCCCATTGTATTCAACAACATGTAACCCAGTATATGTGTTGACTGTTTGTTAAGTGAATGCATAATAAAAGAATAAACACATTTATATTCCAGTAAGTGAAGCTGATCTTCAAGTCAGAAGCATGGACCTTGCCTATCTTTTCTAACCAGAATCAAGTCATTTGTCCTATCAGAAATAAGAAAACTTAGCTGGACATGGTAGTGCATGCTGCTTGTAATCCCAGTACTTAGGAGACTGAGACAGAAGGAATGCAGGTTCGAGATCAGCCTCCACAACTTAGTGATACCCTGTTTCAAAATAAAATAGGGCTGCGGGTGTAGCTCAGAGGTAGACTGTCCCTGAGTTCAACCCCCAGTACCACACACACACACAAAAGAAAGAAAGAAAGAAAACTTACCTAGCCTCCTCCTAAAGCAGAAGTCTTGTTGAAAGTTGAAATGTTTACGATGGGGCAACATAACAGTGACATTGCATGTTATCCATAAGTACTGGGTCACTGGTAACACATAGATGTCTGGCTGCCTTGGAGAAGGGAGTGTAATGTGAAGAAAGGGGCGTTTTCTAAAAACCTGCATTCTGGATACATAGTGTGATAGTTAATCTAATTTGTCAACTTGACCGGATCATGACACACCCAAGATCGTGTGACTTTGAGTGTGTCAATGAGACAATTGGTTTATGTAACAGCAGATTAAATAGAAAGTCCTGCCCTAAATTTAGGCAGCAGGGTTCTGATAGGTGCAGGACTTAGATAAAAGAAGGAGAAAGCCACATAGAAGGATGCGCGACTCTTTCTGAAGAAAACGCATCTGCTCTCATCTGAGATCATCGGCCTCCAGCTCATAGAACTGGAACTTCGCCATTTCTCTGAAAAGCTTCTTGATCTTCTGCTCTCGTCTGAGATCGTCGGCCTCCAGCCCTTCGAACTGAAACTTCACCATCGTTTCTCCAAAGAGCTTCCTGATCTTCACATCTTGGACTGGGACTGAATTAGTGGTTGCTCCGATCCTAAGACTCCAGCTCTTAGACCGCTCGACCAGCTACTGGTTCTTCTGACTTTCCACGTGCAGTCGGAACTCGGGACTACATTGCTTCAAACTGTAAGCCCATCTGATAAATCCCTTTTTCCATATACTCATTCTGTGAATTCTGTTAGTCTAGTGAACCCTGGCCAATACACATAGTTTTCACCGATTTAGTTACATGAACCTTGACTCTGCTATCAGTGTTCCAGGCCTCTGTTTTCCCGTGTGTAAAATGCTCTAGGAAGCAGATTGCATTACCTTTAGCTTCTTGATCAGTGTAGTGATCCTTTTTAAGTAGAAAATTTAAAATCCAATGGCAAAAATTATAACATTAATTCACTAATTTTTGTAAAAGAGAGGGAAAAATGGCACACCTGTGGTCGTCTGTTAATTTTATGTAAAATGTCTGCTTCTTCTGACACCTTTCCTATTCTCATCCCTGGGTTTCTGTGTCTTCTTATTACGTTTATTATTGTGCTGTCTCACAAATGTTCCATCTATAAATTGCTGTTGTCACATGATCTTGTGCTAATCTCTTAGAATATTCCTTCTTTCTAGACTTTTGTTTTTTGGGGGGGGTTTTGGGGGGTTTTTTGGCAGAACTGTGGATTGACCCCAGGGAGCGATATTCTACCTTGGAGCTACACCCCCAGTTCTATTTTTTCTTTTTTTTTTTTTTTGCGGTACTGGGGATTGAACCCAGGGGTATTCTAGCTCCAAGCTACACCCCCAGCCCTATTTTTATTCTTGATTTTGAAACAGGGTCTTACTAAGTTGCGGAGACCTCACTAAGTACCTGAGACTGGCCACAAACCCGGATCCTCCTGTCTCCGCCTCCCAAGTACTGGGATTACAAGCAGGCGCCACTATGTCCGGCTTGGTGTCCCTATTTTAAAGACAAGGTTGAGACAAGCTAAGTGGCTTCTCCAAGAAAAAATCACTAATCACTAGCCCAACTAGAACACAAACTCTGGAGGTCTAAGGCTAAGACAACTTATTGGAGTTAATATGTTGTGTTCGCTGTGTTGATAAGCCATGCAGGTACTGATCTTTAAGGAGAAAAACAAAAACAAAACCCTCAGCTAATTTGAATAGTCTTTCCTATTTAGATCCATCTTAAGTAAGAGGGAACCTTGAAAAAGAGACATAAGCTGGGCGATGCAGTGTCTCACACCTGTAATCCCATTGCTTGGGAAGCTGAGACAGGAGGACTATAGGTTTGAGGACAGCCTCAGCGACTTAGTGAGACCCTCAGCAACTTAGAGATACCCTGTTTCAAAATACAAAAATAAATAAGGCTGGAGTGTAGCTGGGAGGTAGAATGCCTCTGGCTTCAATTCTCAGTACCAACAAAGAGAAAGAAAGAAAGAAATGTAGACAGCAGGTAAGTCTTTACATCTCAGAGCAAGCCGAACCCTGATTTATACCCCAGACACTTTATTTTATGCCTACACACAGCCTAAAACAAGTTTTTTAAGTTTAAATACAGATGGTCCTTCAGCTTGATTAATGCTATTAAGTAAAATGCTGTTATGCATAAAGGGGAAAAAAATAAAAGGACCTAGTTAAGCATTTTTTTATTAGCCTTGGGGCAAGTTCATTAACCATGCTGGTACTGTTTTGCCTAATTTATGCATTATGTGCATGTACATACAGTGTCATATAAAATAGATCATTTACTCAATTAATAATAGCAGCATCGTCCCTGCTGCTGCATTGAGGAATCTCTCACAGTTCCTCTTATAAATCTAGTCTCCGGTCACTTGTGCATGGGAACGAGCTCCCATTAAGCAGCATCCATTTGGGTTCGGAAAAGGTCGAAGTGGCTTTTTAAGCAGAAAATAACCGAATCAGGATCGTTAGCAGCTCTGAGTAATCTTATTATTCAGTGTCCCCCATGCTGCCCCCCTGTGCATTGAGGACTGAACTCATCGTCCTTGCTGCCTCCTTTTCTGCATCTGCTAGTGGAGAGGCCTTCTCAGTTTCACTTGAGGTCAAAGAACATTTTTCAAAAGAAACTCAGATACTTTCCAGAAGGTTCTAGTTAAGGACCCAGTTAAGCATTTTATTTTATGCCTACAATTTTATGCCTACAATTCTGCTTTTAACAATTTTTTTTTCTTTGCGGTACTGGGGATTGAACCCAGGGATATTCTACCTCTGAGCTACACCCCCAACCCTATTTTTTATTCTTTAATTTGAAACAGGGTCTCACTACATTGCTGAGGGCCTCACTAAGTAGCTGAGGCTGGCCGCGAACCCGCAATCATCCTGTCTCAGCCTCCCAAGTACTGGGATTACAAGTGTGTGCCACCACACCCGCCTCTTCTAACAATTCTCAACAAGCTTCTAGATCTCTTGATCTGATTGTGAAATGGGTCCCTCCTTGATTTTTTTAAATTACATGGGAGTAATTTCATATAGAAAGAAGTCCATTGCTTTTCAAGATATCTTGCAAATAGTATACAAACTACAAAGAGAGAGAGAGAGACAGAGAGAGAGAGAACATCTCCCCATTTTCCTCTGCCAAGTGGCCTTGGTTGTCAAAAGATGAAGTTGATTGGATCTCACACCTGGAGAAGAAGCAGCTGGATTGTTTATCTTTCTACGTGGTACCCCCAGGTGCCCACCACTTTACTGGGGGCACACCCTCTTAAGAGCTTAGTCATTGTTTTCAGTGTTCAATAAAATAAGTTGCACATGGACAGAGATAGATACTTCCTGTCACACTCCATGGTCATCCAACAAGGAAACAGAATGAATGAGGGAATGAACCCCTCTTACTCCCAGGACCCTGAGATGACTCAGAGCTGTTGGCTAGCATGGAATCTTTGAGCAAAATAAGTTGAGGCTTAAAGAGCAAAAGAGAATTCAAAAGATATTAGGTGGAGTAGAAGATACATTTTTAACTTCCTACATATTTACCTGGTATTCAATGGTCTTCCTAAAAATGGGTTCAGTGCACAGGTTAGGTGAGATAAGATGTCAGGGTGTTCCCAATCAAACCATATGCTCATTTTGGAAATGGGGGAGATTCCTAAAGTCAAATATATTTGTAAAATGGTCAAGTGTAACCAGTGTATACATTAAGTAAGTCTCTTCAAGAAGAATGTGTCCTATTCAATATGGTAGCCCCCGGTTTCACAAGACCATTGAGGACATACATGGTGGCTGATCCCAATCAATATTCATCAGCACAGAAATGGACACCTAATTTCTTAGTCACAACATTAAAATAGTGTAAAATATCTCATGAATATCTTAATAGTAATCACACGTTAAATTGATACGATTTTGAATAAGTAGAGTTAAACAGACTATTAAAATTCATTATACCTGTTCCTTTTTCACTGTTTTTCAGTGTGATTATGAGAAAACTCTACCTGCCATTTGTGATTTGTATTGAGTTTCTATTGGACAGTGCTGATATAGGGCATCTCAAAGTCTTTGACCTGCTGGATTGCCTCCTGTGTCCTTAGGAGATGTTGTAGTAGCCAGCGTTTCCCAAACTAACTTGACCTCTAAACTGCATTTTGTAGAGCACTTATAGATCTTCCTTGAAACACCAATTTTCTACAGTAAACAGTTTCAGAAACCCATCATAATAACATTTTCATCTTTGGCTCCGTCTAATGCCGATGCAACTACCTGTCAAGTTCAGTCGTCTGACAAATCCACAGCAGTTTCACGTGTATTTCACATATTTGAACAGGAGGTAGCCAGGGAGGCGGGCACTGTTGGTAACAGTTTTTTAATGACCAATTCATCCATCTTACAATCTGCTAAACCATAGCCTTTATTAAACATCAATAACTCTTGAAATATTTAGACATCCTTATGGATATTTAGACATTCAATACAAACTTACGGAATACAACTCTCTAAAACATAATTGAAACCATCATTCCATTATGTAAAATTATTTTAAATGCTTTAATAACAACTATAAGTATTATTATTATTAGTTATTAGTAGTATTAATAGTAGTAGTGCTGTGATTGAATCCAGGGGCGTTCTACCTCTGAGCTACACCCCAGGCCCTTTTTAATTTTTTGTTTTGAAACAGGGGTCTCACTAGGTTGCTAAGAGTCTCACTAAGTTGCTGAGGCTGATCTCAAACCTGTGATCCTCCTGTCCCAGCTTCCCAAGTACTGGGATTACAGGCATGAGCCACGATGCCCAGCTAATCTTAAAACACAGAACAAACATGTCAAGTCTCAAATGAATGACAAAAAATCATTATTAGAAGCCAGTAGTTCAACTGGTTTCAAAAGTCCTAATATTTCAATTAAATTTTAATTAGGACATGCAATTTTTGCAAATATTGGGTCCTAAGACATAGAAGGACAGTGATGTTGGAGTTGGGAATTATTTCAGAAAAGTCGAATGAACAAAGACACACAAGAAAGAGCCACTGTTGCAGTCTTGCTGCTTAGCAGGAATGGGGGTGCCCGCAGTTTCTTCTTCAGTAGGAGACTTGGACTTTGCTTTGCAAGGCCACCCCGAAGATCGCCAACAGTCACAGCACCCCTGACATGTGATACTGTGGGCTTACAGTTGGCAAGCATTAGCAAAAAGATATAAAGGGAAATTATGTATTTGTTTCTTTAGAAAATCAAAATAAATATTATGTACTACAAAATAGATCATTTTTCTGTGCACTTTGCAGCCAAAAAGCTTTGAACATTTATCAACACAACCACTGACAAACGACATATTGATAGGTTAAGCATGAAGGACTTTGGGTTATATGGATTACCTTTCTTTTAAAAATACACATGGCTTTCAGCCTCAAAGTTAAAAAAAAAAAGGCATTGGCACCATATGCTCTGAATTTTCCTAAACCTGAAATATTTGGAAAGTACTTAAAGGAATTTACCTCCACCTTCTGCTACATTCAATAATCCAGGCCTGAACTGTGCCTGAGTAAACTGTTTTGAGAGTGACTCATCTGATACATGGATTTGTTTTCTTCCAAACACTAGCACCTTTTCTCAAAGCCAGCTGGAACAATTATAGCTGAAAGATATAATCTATCTCTTCAACTCATTCCGGGTTATTAAGTCAAGCCCCAGCAGAAGCCTGGAATTACTGTGAGCTGGCCTGGGTGGGGACCACACTTGGACCAGCTTCCATCCAACTCCATCACCTTCGCAAGGTTCCTTATCAGCCAAAGAGATGAAAGATCCAGGTGTTGCTGCCCAGTAGCTGGTGCAAATCTGGCACTTTCTGCTACTTGTGGGGGGGGGGATCTTCACCAAGTTATTCATGTGCATGTGCCTCTGTTTCTTCATCTGAAAAATTCTGAGGGCAACATGCACCTTACATGTGTGTTAGGAACTGTAACCAGGTTAGTGGACACAAAACACTTACAGTGGTATCTGGTACACACTGTCCATACTGGAGTAACATTGGTTGTCAGTATACCAGTTTCATGGGGTAATAAAATAATGGATGGATGAGAGTAGGGTTGCCGGGTGAAATACAGAATGCCCAGCAGAATCAACATTTCAGATAAACAGTGGGTCATTATTGTAGTAGAAGTCTATCCTATGCGACATGTAGATTCTAATTTGCCAACTCTGCAGCCCAAAGTCAGAGCTCTTCCTTCTCAAACTCAGATTCCAGGGCCCAGGGAGCAACAGAAACCACAGTGTCAACCCCAGGAAACCCTGCTAGTATACACTACATAATACTCAATGCAATGTTATAAAATACTTACTCAAAATGGATTAAGAATCTGTAGCCAGGTGGGGTGTCACACGCCTGCAATCCCAGTACTTGGGAGGCTGAAACAGGTTCAGAGGTTCGAAGCAAGTCCCAGCAACTTAGTGAGGCTCTCAGCAACTTAGAGAGACCCTGTTTCCAGATGAAAAATAAAAATAGTGCTGGGGGTGTATCTGGGAGGTAGAATGCCTCTAGGTTCAATCCCTAGCACGCACACACACACACACACACACACACACACACACACACACACACACAAACACACACACACACAGTATTAAGAATCTCATGATACCAAGAGCAAAGCATCACACTAAGTCTAGGGTCCTGCTAGACCCAGTCACTCCTTGAAGCCGGCCCTGCTCCCTGTCTCCTAAGGTTCTGTGTTTGAAAAGTCTGAGATGCTCTGGACCATGTAGTTTATCTCTAAGAGTTCTTGTAAATAAAACATTCTTAATGAGCAATGTGTGCATGCATGCTTCTGATACCCTGACACTTATCAAAATGTATAATTACAATGCACCAATAAATGTAATAAAAAAAACTTTCTTCCATCCTTCTTTGATGACACAGTAAGTTTTCTACATTGGCACCATAGGTTTGTCCATAGAATTCCATGTTATTCCTTTATTTTACCAGGCTTTGGGAATTAGAATGATAATGGAAATAGCTCTTGTTTACTGAGCACTAACAGTCAACAGTTACCATGCTAGGACTATCACATACACAAGTTAAATCTTTACAAATCCCTAGAAAGTGGATATTGTCCACACACCCCATCAACACACACAGAAAGATGTTAGATACAGAAGCCATGGGATGGAGCTGAGCGATTGACCTCCAAGGAGCAGCTCACAGCCCTGTGGGGAGCATGGGGCTTGAACCAAGTTCTTTCTGGGTCCAAAACTGCTTTTTATTACTCTGTTATGCTGTCAAGAAAATATGATTTAAAAAAGCCATCCAATTCTCAACTCCCTATCTTATCACTTTTATGAATATTCAGGAACTACCTTTAGAAATTTTCTTTTATCATGGAGCAAAATAAAGACTGTGGCATCTTGGTCCCCTGAGGAAGGAGGCAGAGGATAAATTCAAGACATACTAGATGGAGCACTGATGTCTGCCGAGAGTACCAGAGTCTCACTGCATCCAATCCCACGCCGGGATCCATTCTGTCTTATTCCAGAATTCCAGAATCATCATCCTTCTCCAGTCTTCAACATCCTCTCTTCTTGACCTTCCACTGCACCTGTGAAAATTCATGGAGCTTTTCTGTTTGTTTGTTTGTTTGTTTGTTTGTCTTTACAGTGCTGGGGACCGAACCCAGGGCATGCTAGGCAAGCACTCCACCACTGAGTCTCATTCCCGCCCCCACAAGGCTTTGCTACATACAGTGATAGTTCTTTCCATTTTCTAAGCTGGGTTTATTCCTGATAAGATTTGCTTTTAATTATTCATTAACATTTCCTGCCTTTCCTTATCAAAAACTGGTGATGAACTTAAGAATTCTGCCTCTTTCTTCCTTTCCTTCTTTCTTCCTTCCTTCCTCCCTTTCTTTCTTCCTTTCTTTTTCTTCCTTCTTTCTTTTTTCTGAATCAAATAAGTGGCCCTCACTTTCTGATGCCTTTCCGCATTGTAGCTGTCCATGAAGTCCAGTTACTGAGGGGGGGATTAACTTCCCCCTATAATTACACTAGAGAAGATTCTGGAACCTGGCTCAGCTTCCCCAAACTGCTCATCTATAAAGTTTCATGACCTTGTAAACAGCTACATCAGCAAAAAATCTCCCTGTTAGAATGGGCAAATAGAATGATAGGACTAATTTTATTTTTTTTCAGAGCAGCCAGATCCTTTTAGAAAAGAAAAAAAAATAATTCACTGAATTAGGTTTATTTAAGTTGACCATTTAACTGGCTAACTTATTTATAACATGGTATAAATAAGTTTCTACTACACATTTCCATGTGCAAATAAGCAGTTTCAGTAAACTGGGACTTTTCTGATCAATGTTTAGGTCTATCCTGTATCCAGAGAGCAATTTATTCTCCTTTCTTCCTATGTCATCAATCTATATAAAAATAAACTTCTGTTCTTAATCACATTGCCACATACTACATCTCAACCAGAGATGGCTTTTGTACCCAAGACACACTACACCCCACTCCAGTGATACAATCACAGGTCTGATGTACAGATTTTCTCATTTAGATTGACACATACAATGTATGCCTTTCCCCCTACAGATCAAAGTGAGGGTTTGTATTTTTTATTTTTATCTCCAGGACTGTCAGCTAATAATGTAGTTGTCCCAATTACAGGTACTATCTGAAAATATAACCATTTGGCTGGAAAGCTGATTCAGGAAAGTCAAGTCATGAACATACAAGCTTGGTAGCTGAATTTATTCGCATGTTAGATTTAGATGACACCCTTTCTTTTACATGCTGGAGGAGTACCTTGTTATCCTGACAAGAGGTGCATAAAGCAAGCAGTTGGAAAAGAGAGAGAGAAAAAATGAACAAGAAAGAAATATTATCTGAAATTACTTTCACCTGAGTTTCCTCACTAGCATCTTGAGAAATAACCACCAGGAAATAAACAAAGACCAGAAATAAAGCACACCGAGAACAGGGGAAGGAGGTTAGGAGGGAAGGCGGGAAGGGCAGTTGATAGGGTGGGGATCTGTAGAGGTGGGTGGAGCCATTTGATTTGTAACTTCCAGGATGGAGGCAGATTATGAGGTAGAGATGGAGGGATGGAGGTGGGAGTCAGACATCCTAATTTACTAGCTATTTAAACTCTTGGAACTCCATTTTTTCACTTATAAAATAGAAATAATAATAGTACTCCTCCCTTTAGAGTGTGGTTGCAAATATTAAATGGAGTATTGGGTATGAAGTGTTTTGTATAGTTCCCTGCACAAAGTACTAACCAGCTGTCCATCATCTTACCTGCCCTGCCTCAGCAGACAGGTTCTCCACTTCCTTGACTTCCTTCCTTTCACCTTAAGCCACACAGCTCATTCGTGTCAAGGTCTTTATATTCTGGGAGAAATTATTTTCCACTAATCCACTAATCCACAAAAATAAGGACCCGTTTGGACTTAGCTCTGTATTAACAATTAAGAGAGTCAGGCATAATGGTGCACACCTATAATCCTAGTACTTAGAAGACTGAGAGAGGTGGATAGCAGGTTTGAAGCCAGCCTTGGCAACTAAGCAAGGCTCTAAGCAACTTTATGACACCCTGTTTCCAAATAAAATAGGGCTGGGGATGTAACTTGAAGGTAGCATGCCCCTCAGTTGAATCCCCAGAAACACACACACACATACACACACACACACACACTTAAGCTCTGAGAGGAGAGTAAAAATGAATAAATGGTGTTATTACATATTGGTAAATATTAAGGAACACAAATAATATGAAGTATTACTTAATATAGTTCATACACATAATACCAAACAAAAAGAAAGTGAATAAGATCGTTTATCTTGCATTGCTAAACTTGGAGGAAGAATCGTACATGAGCTACTATTACATTCGCTGGAGTGTGAAATTGATGTCTCATGGAAGAAGAAATCTGTTTGGGTTGGAGTCACCTAAGTAGGGCCTCACAAGCCATCAGGGAATGGGTGGGATCCAGTAGGATATTGTGTGCCCACCTTTTGCTGCTAAGCTGCAGAGAGAGTGTAGGGACACAGCCAGGGCGGTAAAAACTGAGGACATTGAATAATGCCATGGGATGGGGTGGAAGGCTGGACAAGGGCTCTGCATGAAGGCTGCTGCCAACTCCAGGAAGAATCTATTCTGGAGGGAAACCAGGGCACTCCGGTTGATGAGTCAGGGGAGGTCTATTCTGGAAGACTCTGACTTAGAGACCTACTGACTTTCTATTTAGTTCAATGATCCACTCTCATATAGATCATTTATTCTTTGGACTCAGCACATTTTCCCAAAAAAAGGTTTTGCAAGGGAGAAGCTCAATAGTGCATACTAAACTTTCCCTTCTATTAGCAAAAACTCCAAACACGTATGCTATGGGAAGAGTGACAGTACATCCTATATAAAAGTGTAAAAATTTCAGTTGAGGTAAAATGATTGTACTATTTATCAAGATACAAATATATGTATGTATATGTGTACATACATAGAGCAAGTACCATTTCTAGGTCCAGTTTTCATTTTCTAAAAAAGAGAGCTACTAGAAATCCCTTTGGGTCTTGGGCTACTTGAGAGCTGTACCTCATTTGGGTAGGTTTCTCTTCTCTACTGCTTGGTCCAGAACTTCTCTCCCAGTAGTAGAGTGTGCTTCCTAGCAGTCATGCTGTGTCCCATATCATTATCCTCATTCTGCCTGTTAGGTGCCTTTCCCACCAGGACACCCTGTCTCCTACCCTTAGATGTGCCACAGACTGTGCTCTGCAATTGTACGTGTCATCGGACTCCATCCATGCTGGTGACATCACAGTTTCCATAGCAACTAATGTATTTCAACAAAGGGGAAATGGAGGGTTCTCAACTATAAATAGAGTGAAAATTGAAGAAAATGAGCAGTAAAACTAAATGCATGTGATGGGCTGCGCTCACGGCAGGGAGAGGTTGCATATTAAGGCTGAGGGTCTCTGTGAAGGGCAGCTTCCCAGGCTCAGGATGCTGGGATTGTCAAATTCCAGGTCAGCTTCATCTCCATCACCCACTGCCTGGCCCTATTCGTATTCATGGAGAGCATACAAGTACTTAGTTCTATTCAGGGAAAATTATTCTCTCCATATATATATATCTTACTAGACTATTTTCTCCATATATATACTTTACTAGATTATTTTCTCCACATACATATTTTACTAGAGTATTTTCTCCATATATATACATTTTTACTAGATGAAGATGATAATTACAAAAGACTGCAAAATTTCAATATTGGTATATGTAAACTACCAAGGCTAATACAACTGAGAGCTGGAATTAGTGTCTTGCTACATGATCCCTTGCTTTTTACAAGAAAGAAAAAGAAGAAGAAAGAAAGAAAAAGAAAGAAAGAAAGAAAGAGAGAGAGAGAGAGAAAGAGAGAGAGAGAAAGAAAGAAAGAAAGAAAGAAAGAAAGAAAGAAAGAAAGAAAGAAAGAGGAAAGCACTGTGGATTAGTTAGCAGTAGGCTGATGTGGTGTCACACAGGATATAACCTGAAGCAGTCATTTAAACACATGCAACTGACTTCACAGCAAATGCAAACAGGAAAATCCCAGCATCTAAATGACCCGCCAGAGCGTTAGCAGCACACATTTCTTTACAATTGCCTTTATGCATACTGTCTACCCTGGAGGGGGAAAATAATTACAATTTGGAGCATCAATTATTCAGACTAATCATGGAATCACAGGTTTATCGGAGACCTTGAAAGACCATCCAGTCCTCTCCCCTCCTTCAGGCAGGATTGCATTCAAACATCCAAGACAGACTATTTTCCATCATGATCTGTCAGGATAAATTACCCATCATGGCAAACACTTCCGAACAAAGATTCCATGGCTTCCTGAGTCCCACAGAAACTCTTTATTTCACTTTCACATATTAAAATTTCAATCCAGATGTTTGTTGTTTTCTAAACATATTATCAACCTCCGTGAGCTCTTGGCCCAAATCCTGTGACATCCTTCCCTACCGTATTTGAACCCAACATCTTATTTTATTCCCAGAAACGCGGATAACATTTGTTCATTGCTTTTCGCCCATCACTTCACATATTTGCAGCTCTTAGTAAATCTCCCAGGGTACACATAAAACATTATGACAAAGAAAAATATTCACAAAATGTGCTTCAGTGGAAAAAAGAAGCTCATATTTCTGAGGATAAAACAGCAATAAAGAGGGAAACTAGGCAGTTAAATAATTATATCCTGGCATAGGGAGAAAAGACTGGAGGATTTTATACTTAATGTTAATAGCTGCCATCACTAGATGCTTGAAGGAAATCATGTATCAGAGTCATGTATTCGTTCTTTTTTTTCTCCTCCCCTCATTTTGAAAGCTCTCAAAATATTTTGGAATAATAGCATTAATATGATGTTAATAAAAATATTATAATAAGATAGAAAGAGTATTACTAAAGTCGAAGTTCAAGGAAGCACCAGCACCCAAGATTGAATGTAGTCGGGATGATTTCAGATCTGAGCATCTTTGCACACCAGTGTGCTCTATCTGGACCACTTTCTCCATCTCAGGGATGCTGGTGGCTTGCCTTCTCGCTAAATGAGAGGGTTGCTCCCATTAGGAATTCTCCACTTCCAAGCCGCCCCTTGGAATCAAGCTTTACTATATAATTTACCAAAGAGCTCAAAATGTGTTCATATTTTTAAAATCTCATTTAAGCCATAGGATTGCATTTGACAATCTTTAGGGCTATGGTTTAAGACTTTATTTGGAGAAGGGGATGAATAATTATGGCTGCAGTCTTACTAGAATCAATGTGCCTTTTCTAATTGGGATTACTTTAATAAATGGCCATTTTCAATGGGAATAGAAGTTCAAGTCAAGAACTTTGCCTTCTGAATTCAAGAATTCCTCACATAATAATTGCTGGATGCTCGACAGACTATTTGATTTAAATTAATCCAGCATGTAAATCTCAAATATTTTTCTACTAAAGGAAGAATTCTAAATTTAGTTTCTTACTGTCCATTTTTGTTGTTGTTGTTCTCTTTTGTACTTCAAGCCACATTTTTATTTGAATGGGGTGGATATAAAGGTACTTGATTATTATTCAGTACTAGATAAGAAAATAAGTACAATGACCAGAACAATGACTGTAGTTGACAATGGGAACATCAGCTCCAGAGACAGGAAGGGGAAGAAGATGCAAGGTCTCAATCCTTTACTGCACAGGAGAGTCATAAATTACACAGGTCACTATTGAACACCCTCCAAAGAGAAAAAGAGAAGGAATGGAAATAAAGGAAAGGAAGAAGTAAATAAATATTGTTATAGCACTTCTCTACCTTTGTGCCCATAATAAATGGTTTCTAGTTACTAATGTGATGTCCCTGATCTCAGAGATAGGATGAGTGTACATAGGAAACCCTCATGAATTGGTGTTCCTATACATCAATGAACACAATTTCCATCTTTTAGGTCCCTTGCTAAGGATTTCAAAAAACAAAAATGCTGGATATAAATAGAAAGTATATCTCTGTGATTCCTATCACAGAGATAGGAATATAGACAAGTCTCTGCTAAAGTTATAAGCAAAGATAAAGCACTAAGAACAGTTCAAATAATTTGGGGGAAAAGTAACAAATTAGGACTATGCAGTTTATTTCAAAACTTACTATATAGCTACAATGATGGTGACAGTGTGACATTGGTGGAGGGATAGACACATAGTTCAAGGGAACAAAGAACACAGAAGAAGAGCAACACAAACACACCAAATTGTTTTTTGTCAAAGGAGCCAAAACAATTTTTTTTTTTTGCTGTACCAGGGATTGAACCCAGGGGAATTCCACCTCCAAGCTACACCCCCAGCCCTATTTTTTATCCTTTATTTTGACACTGGGTCTCACGAAGTTGCAGAGGGCCTCACTAAGTAGCTGAGGCTGGCCATGAACCCGGATCCTCCGGTCTCTGCCTCCCAAGTACCGGGACTGCAAGCGTGTGCCACCATGCCTGGCTGGAGCAAAAACAATTTAATGGAGGAAGGACAATTTTTCAAAACATCATGCTGGCATGCTGAACATTTGGATGATATTCACCTTTTGGCTCTTGTATATAATGCTGCTATGACTGTGAATGTGTAAGTATCTCTTCAAATCCTTGCTTTCAATTCCATTAGAATATAAAATGCATGATCTATACATATGATGGAACTTTAGTCAGCCTTAAAAAGGAAGATGGAAGAAGATCCAAAATGGCAGCGGAATAGGGGCCCCTAAACACACCTGTCTCAAAATCGTCTTGGGGGCTCAGAACTGAACAACATCACACATCCAAAGAAGAACCAAAACCCAATATCCAGTAACCTGAGTATGACTACACAGACACAGAGTCTACTAGCTACAGAATCCCACAGAAAATTACAAGCCCTTGTTGGCAGGATCGAAAAGGAACCATCTTCCCCCAGACCTTACAGCCAGGGTTAATAGCGCCCCATCCCCATCAGCAAATCAGGGCAAGGAATTGGAGCAGAATTCTGTGAGAGGTGGGGTTATCCCAACAGCAGATCATGAATACACCTCAAAGGCTGCCCTAGCATGGGCTCGCACCTCCCCATCACCACGCTCCGAGCACACGCAATCCCGAACACATGCGCCTCAGAGCCCAGGCACTTTCCGGTGCCACCACCCATGCCCTGGATTCCGCACACCTCCCTTGGGGCCCATGCAATCCCCAGCACCCACGCCTCAAAGAGTGGGCACCTTCCGGTGCCGACACCAGAGCCCCGGAGCCTGCAGGATCCCCGAGACTGGGCACCTTCCTGCCACCTGAGCCTTGGAGCCCGCACCCTACACTGTGCCTCAGAGTGTGCCTCACATGCCACCACCCGAGCTCTGGAGCCCGTGTGCCCCACACACACACCACACCCCGGTCAATAAGATGGGAGGGAACCACAGCCTCCAGCGTACTGACCCAATTGGGTCTACAGGGACCATCAACAGGTCTTATACACAGAAAGGAAGATGATGTGGAGGCAACAGAAACACAAAATTGAAAACACCAAATGAGGAATAGCGAGGAAACAAGAAACACTCACAACGCATCAACAAGAGAAATTACTGATACTGATCTGCAGGAAATGCAAAATGGAGAATTCCGGATTTTGATCTTCAGAATGATGAAAGGCCTCAAAGAAAGCATAGAGGAGATGAATGAGGAAATTGAGACCCTAAGAAAGAATCAGAAAGAAACTCTGAACGAAATGAAGGAGTCGATAAATGAATTAAACACTGCAATAGAAACCAACTCTAGCAGGCTCGACCACATGGAATACAGGGTATCACTCCTGGAAAATTGTTCATCCAAAACTGAAAACACAGTCAATGATATTACAACAACAAGGATATCAAAGGAATTCAAATAGGAAAAGAAGAATTAAAATTATCTTTATTTGCAGCTGGTATGATCCTATATCTAGAAGACCCAAAAAAGTCAACCAAAAATCTACTATAGCTGATTAACAAATTCAGCAAAGTTGCAGGATACAAGATCAACCTAAAAAAATCAGCTTTCATATATGGCAACCATGAATCCACTGAGAAAGAAATCCAGAAAACAATTCCATTCACAATAACTTCAAAACCAATCAAATACCTAGGAATAAACTTAACCAAAGAGGTAAAAGACCTCTACAATGAAAACTATAGAACACTGAAGAAAGAAATTGAAGAACTTAGAAGATGGAAAGATCTCCCCTGCTATTGGATAGGCAGAATAAATATCAAAGTGGCCATTCTGCCAAAAATGATCTACAGAGTCAATTCAATCCCTATCAAAATACCAACATCATTTTTCACAGATCTAGAAAAATCAGTCATTAATTTCATATGGAGAAATAAAAGACCCAGAATATTCAAAGCAATTCTCAGCAATAAGAACCATGCAGGAGGCATCACAATCCCTGACTTCAAATTATACTACAGAGCTATAGTAATAAAATCAGCATGGTATTGGCACAAAAACAGACACATAGACAAGTGGAACATAATAGAAGGTACAGAAACAAGTTCATAAACTTATACCGAATTAATTTTCAATAAAGGTGCCAAACACATATGTTGGAGAAAGGACAGTCTTTTCAACAAATGGTGTTGGGAAAACTGGTCATCTATCTGTAGAAAAATGGAACTAAATCCTTACCTCTCACCCTTCACAGGAGTCAATTCAAGATGGATCAAAGACCTGGAAGTTAGACCAGAGACTGTGAAATTACTAGAGGATGGCATAGGTTCAACACTCCAACATACAGTCACAGGTAGAAACTTCCTCAACAAGACCTCCAAAGCACAGGAAATTAAAAAAAGAATTAATAGGAAGGATAGCATTAAACTACAAAGCTTCTGCTCATCAAAGGAAACCATCAAGAGCCTAAAGAGAAAGCCTAAGGAATGGGAGATCTTTGCAAGCTATCCCTCTGACAGAGGACTAATATCTAGGATATACAAAGAACTTAAAATACTTTACACTAAAAAAACAAATAATCCTATCAAGAAGTGGGCAACTGAAATGAATAGACACTTCATGAAAGAAGAGATACAAATGGCCAATAGAGCCGGGCATGGTGGCGCACGCTTGTAATCCCAGTACTTTGGGAGGCGGAGACCGGAGGATCCGGGTTTGCAGCCAGCCTCAGCTCTCTCGCTCTCTCTCCCTGTCTCTCTCTCTCTCTCTCTCTCTCTCTCCCTAGTGAGGCCCTCCACAACTTCATGAGACCCGGTTTCAAAATAAAGTA